>PVIY010064622.1:0-10092 GCA_004026745.1 Myrmecophaga tridactyla
TAGTTGATGACTAAAAAAAATAATCGTGTTCTTCATGAAGTGGCAGACTTGAAAGGAGCTTTAGAAGTCATCTGATTAGCAATTCTGACCTGTTGCCTAACTCTCTTCCCAGATATCCCAAATCTGTGTCATCTTCTAACTTGTGCTTCAATACCTCCTGTCACTAAGGAGGACAAGGGAAGTAATATTTATTGGTCTTAAGTGCCTGAAATATGTTACATATTTAATATTTTTTAAATCCATATTTAATAGAGAAAACTCATTATTTTAAAGAACTGCTTTCCTATATAAACAATACAAATACATAATGTAATATCGTCAAGTAATATATTTTAAAATTATATGTACATACGGACAAAAAGAACAAAATCACCCACAATTGCTCCACTCAGAGATGGACTGTTAACACTGAGGGTTAATTGGTGTTTCCCAAACATCAGACCTTCAGCAACCCACTACCTGCACAATTTTTGAGTACTCCCCTCACTACTATTGTTATTTAATATTTTTCTTTAAATCAACTCTCTTTTATACTCATTCTAAGCAATACTATTTGTGAAGTCATGTACTAGTTGCATATTTTTCCAATGCATGTTAAATAAATATATAGCACTAAAATTAAAAAACAGAAGTGTAATCCTGTTCCACCTAGATTGTGAAACATATTCAATACTTAGAGAAACACTGTTAAATGGCCTACAAGGCTGTTTTCTGTATGTATTTGTTCCAGGTACCTTAGGCTGTAGAACAAACCACCCAAAACTTCTTAATTTAAAACAATATTTATCTTGTTCATGAATCTGAAATTTGGGCAGAGCTCAATGATGATAGTCTCTACTCCCCTAGAGGTGGATAGAAGACTAGGGGCTACTGGAGGGATAGGAATTGAAATTAACTGAAAGTTCACTTATATATCTGGAGGTTGATATTGGCTGTGAGTTGACACTTTACCCAGAGCCTGAATACCTACATGTAACCTTCCCGTATAGCTTGAGTTTCCTTACAATATGGTGGCTAGGTTCAAGGGCGCTAGTGTGGCAGCAGAGAGAATGTCAGGAGGAGCCATTTTGTCTTTAACAATTTAACATGGAAGTCACTCAGCATCATTATTTAAAGGAAGGAGGAGAAAAAGACTCCATACCTTGATGGAGGGATGTCAAAGAAAACAATCCTACTGTGGCCATTTTTGGGAAACACAATTTGTTGTATATGTGTGTATATAAAATATGCTTAACAAAAACTGGACCGTACCATAAAGAGGATTTAGTTACCTGCTTTCTTCAGTTACTATATTGTGAACTTACTTTGATGTCATTAAATATATTCTTGCCTTGTAATTTTAATTGCTGCCTAATAATTCTGCTGTATAAATAATTTATTGAACCAAATTCAATAATAATAGGCATTTAGATTATTTTTAAATTATTACAGATTATAAACAAGGTTTCAGTGAATATCTTTTTAACTAAAACTATGCATATGACCTTATTTTCTTAGGATATATGCTTAAAAGTGGAATTTCTACATCACAGGATATTCACTTGTTTTTTATAGTTTGCCAAAGTTTTCTTGAGAAAATATGTACAAATTTTTACTTTGGTCTGATGTTGTGTAAGTTTGCCAGGGCTACTGCAACAAAGTACCACAACTAGTTGGCTTAAACAATAGGAATTTATTGTTTTACAGGTTTGGAGGCTAGAGTTCCAAAATCAAGTTGTGAGCAGAACCATGCTTTCTCCAGAGTCTGTAGCATTCTGATGGTGGCTTGCCGGCAATCAATAGCTCATGGTTTAAAATAGATTAACAGAGAAATAGGTAGACAAACAGATGTCATAAAGGCGTGTGTGTCTGTGTGTGTGTGTGTGTGTGTGTGTGTGTGTGTGTTTACACATAAAGTTCTGGCCACCAAGAGGAGCTCATAAAAATAAGCAATTTAGTTTCCAAACCTTGGTTTTTAAATACCATTCTCCACTAAAAAGAAACAGGATCCTTTGGAGGATACAGGGCTGGGAAAGGTAACACACAAGATGTGCCTGATACATTTAATTTTGCAGAACATAAGATAGAGCTCAGAAATGATGGAAACAGCTCAGAAATCAACCTGAGCATTTATGCAAAGTGATTTGGTGACAAGGGGGCAAAGATCACTCAATTGGGAAAGAATAGTCTCTTCAACAAATGGTGCTAGGAAAATTGGATCTCCATTTGAAAAGAAGGTGTGCATGGAATCTGGAATAGGGCATGAGATCTTGTTGGTTTGTCCAGGTTAGTGTGATGTCCCGATACATCCCAGAGTAATTGTGCAGTGAATAGCAAGGTAGTTGCAAAGTCCCCTTGGGGAACTGGGGAGAAAAGAGGAAATACTCAACTTCCCCATTTGGAGAATTTCTGATATTCTCGCGAGCAGTGGGAACAGCCAAATCAATACATTGAGCCCTTGATCTTGGGATTCACCCTTATGAAACTTATTCCTGCAAAAGATAGGCTAAACCTACTTAAAATTATGCCAGAGTCACCCCCAGAACACCTCTTTTGTTACTCAGATGTGGCCTCTCTCTCTCTAAGCCAACTTGGCAGATGAACTCAGTGCCCTCTTCCCTACATGAGACATGACTCCCAGGGGTGTATATCTCCCTGGCAACAAGGGACAGAACTCCTGGGATGAGCCGAGACCCAGCATCATGGGATTGAGAAAGCCTTCTCAACCGAAAGGGAGAAGAGAGAAATGAAACAAAATAAAGTTTCAGTGGCTGAGAAATTTCAAACAGAGTTGAGAGGTTATTCTGGAGGTTATTCTTATGCATTACATAGATATCCCTTTTTAGTTTGTGGTATACTGGAGTGGCTGGAGGGAAGTACCTGAAGCTGTTGAGCTGTATTCCAGTAGCCTTGATTCCTGAAGACAATTATATAAAGATATAACTTCTACAGTGTGACTGTGTGATTGTGAATACCTTGTGTCTGATGTTCCTTTTATCTAGGGTCTAGACAGAAAAGTTTAAAAATATGGATAAAAAATAAATAATGGGTGATAAGGGGTAAAATAAATTATGTAGATGGAAATACTAGTGGTCAATGAGAGGGAGGGTTAAGGGGTATGGGATGTACGGGTTTTTTTCTTTTTTCTTTTTCTGGAGTGATGCAAATCTTCTAAAAATGATCATGCTGATGAATACACAACTAAATGATGATATTGTGAGCTATTGTTTGTACTCCAAGTATGGAGTACATTTGTGTGAAGATTTGTCAATAAAAATATTCTTTAAGAAAACTTTATCACAATGGTAGCTCAGTGGCAAAGTTCTCGCCTGCCATGCAGGAGACCCGGGTTCGTTTCCCAGAGCCTGCCCATATAAAAAAAAAAAAAAAACTTATCATAAAAGTAAAATGACAATCAACACAAAGGGAAAAGTATTTGGAAATGACATATCTGATAAAGATTTAATATCCAGAACATATAAATAAATCCTTCAATTTAACAACAATAACCAAAAAACCAACTTAGTTTAAAAATGGAAAAAAGAATTGAATAGACATCTCTCCAAAGAAGATGAGCAGATGGCCAAAAGGCACCTGAAAAGATGCTAAACATCATTAGCCATCTTGGAAATGCAAATAAAAAAACACAATGACATACTATTTCACACTCATTAGAATGGCTGCTATTAAAAAATGGAAAATAAGTGTTGGAGAGAAATAAGACTGCTCATTAATTACTAGTGGCAATGTAAAATTGTGCAGCTGCAGTGGAAGGCAGTTTGACAACTCAAAAGCTAAGTATACTTTTTACACTACACTATACTCCCATATGACCCAGCAAACACACTTCTAGGTATATACCCCAAAGAATTGAAAGCAGGAATTTGAACAGATATTTGCATACTGATGTTCATAGCAGCATTACTCAAAATTGCCAAATGATGGAAGCCACTGTGTGTCTTTTAACTGATGAATGGATAAATAGAATGTGGTATATTCATTGATCTGATTTGCTAAAGCTGCCAGAATGTAATATACCAGAATGCAAAAAAAAAACCCAATGGATTGTCTTTTACAAAGGGGCTGTATTAAGTTCAAGTTTATAGTTCTAAGGACATAAAAATGTCCAAAATAAGGCATCAACAAGAGGATACTGTGCTGATTTGAAAGGATGTATGTCCCCTAGAAAAGCCATGTTTTAATCCTAATCCCATTTTGTAAAGGCAGCCGTTTCTTCTAGTCCCTATTCAGCATTGTATGTTTGAAACTGTAATTAGATCATCTCCCTGGAGATGTGATATAATCAAGAGTGGTTGTTAAACTGGGTTAGGTGACGATATGTCTCCACCCATTCGCATGGGTCTTGATTAGTTTCTGAAGTCCTATAAAAGAGGAAACATTTTGGAGAATAGGAGATTCAGAGAGAGCAGAGAAGAATGGCATAGCCACAAGAAGCAGAGTCCACCAGCCAGCAATCTTTGGAGATGAAGAAGGAACATGCCTCCTGGGGAGCTTCATAAAACAGGAACCCAGAAGAAGGAACTAGCAGATGATGCTGTGTTCAGCATGTGCCCTTCCAGATGAGAAAGAAACTCTGACTGTGTTTGCCCTTCCACTTGAGAGAGAAACCCTGAACTTCATCGGCCTTCTTGAATCAAGGCATCTTTCCCTGGATGCCTTAGATTGGACATTTCTATAGACTTGCTTTAACTGGGACATTTTCTCAGCCTTAGAACTGAAAACTATCAACTCATTAAATTCCCCTTTTTAAAAGTCATTCTGTTTCTGGTTATATTGCATTTGCAGCTAGCAAACTAGAACAGATACCTTCACTCAAGAAAGGCCAATCATGGCCAGGGTTTCTCTGTCAGCTGGGGAGGCACATGGCTGGCATCTCCTGGTCATTTCCTCCTGGGTTGCATTGGCTTCAGCTTCTGATTCTAATGGCTTTCTATGGCTTTCCAAACATCTCCAAATGACCGTGTCTTAGTGCCTGCTTTCTGTGTGAGCTCCTTTAAAGACTCCAGTAAACTAATTAAGACCCACTGCAAAAGGCAGGGTCATATTTCCATCTAACCAAAAGATCCCACCCACAACTGGGTGGGCCTCATCTCCATGGAAACAACTTAATAAAAGAGATCCCACACTAAACAATAGGTCTGTCCCCACAAAATTGGATTAGGATTAAGAGAGCATGGCTTTTCTGAGGTACATAACAGTTTCAAACCAGCACATTCCACCCTCTGAACCCCAAAAAGACATGTTCTTTCCATATACAAAATGCATTCTTTCGATCACAATATCACAATAACCTTAAAATATTTCAGAAACAGAAGTCATTTCAGACTGCAGAGAATGGCAGGCTCAGCAGCTGAGAGGAGCTCCTGACCAGGGAGAGAGGAGGTGAATTTGGAACATGAAGGTCCAAGATGGCAGCTTAGTGAGGTGTGGAATTTAGCTCATTCTCCAGAGAAGCTAGTAAATAGAACAGTACAGAACAACTGCTGGGGCCACATCAGTGACCAGACACACAGTGTACACCAGTCTGGAAAACTGGACCAGCTGTGAGCCCACCCACCCAGAACTGTGAGTCCCCCAAGTTGCAGAGGTTGTTGCCCCTCTCCCACAGGCTGGTTCATGGAGGGGCAAGGAAAGAGATTTTACTAATAGCAAGGGACTGAGCTTAACCAAGCTCAAATTGTGGAATTAATTAACAAATTCTGACTACTAAAAATAGACCCCCAGCTCAGCTGAATCTTGAGTAAAAGCTGAGGTTGCTGGGTTTTACCCCAGCACAGAGGGGGCAGGCCTGATGGAAAAAGAAAACAATAAATAAATAAATAAAAACAACAGTTTTTTTTTGGATCAGACAGCACAAAATACTTGAAAATGTCTGGGCCCTGAAGGAAAGGAGGGGGCACATAGGACCTGGAAATACACAGAGCAATGTACCAACTCAAGCTCTTGATTGGCAAACCTGAGGAACAGGGGTCCTGCTCTGAAAAGGAATTTTTTCTTTTCCTTTTTGTGGCTGTGTTTCTATACCTTGACTGTTCTTATGATACAACTGCAAGGCTTCTCAGGCTCCAACTGCCCCAGGCAAGGGCAGAATTAAGCTTGTCTGAGAGACAAAGAGACTGCTTAGGTGAAAGGAAGTAATTCCCTGGAGGCTGTGCCTTCCCCAGGAGATGGGTGGGAACCTGGTAGGAATTCAGACCCCAGGGTCTGGAAAACTGAAGCCAGCCTACAAGTGCTCCTCTGTTCCCAGCAGGGAGAGTCTGCTGAAGTTAAAGGTACCACATCACTTTATGCTGCTGGCACCCTCAGGCAGACAAGTACCACAAACTGGGCAGGATGGGAAAAGCAGAGTCTAGAGGCTTCATAGGAAAGTCTTTCAACCTGCTGGGTCTCACCCTCAGGGAAAACTGATGCAGGTGACTTTCCACCACAGAGGAAGCCAGTCTGGTCTGAGAAAATCTGACCGGGGTCTATAGTACTTAAGTAGACCCTCCTAAGGGAGAAAAAGGGCACCATATGGGCAGAGCAACAAACAAGAACTAAAAAATTCTGATCTGTTAAACAACACCTGAGCTAGAGGTCTAGAATAAGCTGAACTGAATGTCAAAGAACAGATAGAAAACAAAGCCAGCCAGCAAAAAAATGGTAGGTAAAACAGTGAAAACAATCTCCAGATAAACTAATTAAGGAAATTAAATGTCTAGATACCAGCAAAAATAACAAATCATACTAGGAAAGTTGAAGATATTGCCCAGTCAAAGGAACAAACCAGCAATTCAAATGAGATATTGGAGTTGAAACAATTAATTCAGGATATTTGAACAGACATGGAAAACCTCATCAAAGAGCAAATCAATGAATTGAGGGAGGATGTAAAGAAGGCAAGGGATGAACAAAAAGAAGAAATCAAAGTTTGAAAAAACAAATCACTGAACTTATGGGAAAGAAAGGCACAGTAGAAGAGATGAAAAAAACTATGGAAGCCTACAATATTAGATTTCAAGAGGCAGAAGATAAGATTAGTGAACTGGAGGATGGAACATTTGAAATCTGACATACAAAAGAAAATATAGGGAAAAGAATGGAAAAATACAAGCACCAATTCAGAGAATTAAATGACAACATGAAGCACACGAATATACATATTGTGGGTGTCCCAGAAAGAGAAGGAAGGAGAAAAGAGGAAAAAAACTAATGGAGGAAATCATCACTGAAAATTTCCCAACTCTTATGAAAGACTTAAAATTACAGATCCAAGAAGTGCAGTGTACCCCAAAGAGAATAGATGCAAATAGATGCACTCCAAGACACTTACTAATCAGAATGTCAGCTGTCAAAGAGAATGACAGAATCTTGAAAGCAGCAAGAGAAAAGCAATCCATCACATACAAGGGAAGCCCAATATGACTATGTGTAGATTTCTCAGCAGAAACCATGAAAGTGAGAAGACAGTGGTATGATAGATTTAAGATACTAAAAGAGAAAAACTGCCAACAAAGAATTATATCTCCAGCAAAACTGTCCTTCAAAAATGAGGGAGAAATTGAAACATTTTTAGATAAAAATTCACTGACAGAATCTGTGTCCAAGAAACTGGCTCTGCAAGAAATAATAAAGGGAGAACTAGAGACAGATAGGAAAAGACAGGAGTGAGAGGGTGGAGAATAGTGTAGAAATGAAGACTATCAGTCAAGATAAAAAGAGGAAAACTTAAATATGACATATAAAATCCCAAATGCAAAATGGTAGAGGATAGTACTGCCCTTATAGTAATAACATAAAAGTTAATAGACTAAACTTTCCAATCAAAAGACATGACTGGCAGAATGGATTAAAAAATAGGACCCATCTATATGCTGTCTACAGGAGATGCATTTTAGACCCAAGGATAAACATAGGTTGAAAGTAAAAGGTTGGGAACAGATATTTCATGCAAACAACAATCAGAAAAGACCAGGAGTAGCTATACTAATGTCCAACAAATTAGACTTCAAATGTAAATTTGTCTCTTCAAATTAAAAGAGACAAAGAGGGACACTATGTATAATAAAAGAAAAAATTCAACAAGAAGAGATAACAATCATAAATATTTATGCACCGAGCCAGAATGCTCCAAAATACATGAGGCACACTCTGAAAACACTAAAAAGAGAAATAAACACAGCTATCATAATAGTTGGAGACTTCAATTCCCAGCTTACATCAATGGACAGAATATCTAAACAGAGCATCAATAAAGAAACAGAGAATTTGAATAATACAATAAACAAAGTAGACTTAACAGAAATTTATAGATCATTACACCCCACAACAGCAGGATACACCTTTTTCTCAAGTGCTTATGGATCATTCTCAAGGATAGACCATATGCTGGGTCACAAAGCAAGTCTCAATAAGTTTAAAAAGATTGAAATCATACAAAACACTTTCTCAGATCATAAAGGAACGAAGCTGGAAATCAATAATAGGCAAAGTGCCAGAAAATTCACAAACATATGGAGGCTCAACAACACACTCTTAAACAACCACTGGGTCAAAGAAGAAATGACAAGAGAAATCAGTAAATATCTCGAGGCAGATGAAAATGAAAACACAACATATCAAAATTTATGGGATACAGCAAAGGCAGTGCTAAGAGGGAAATTTATTGCCCTAAATGCCTACCTCTAAAAAGAAGAAAGAGCAAAAATCAAGGAATTAACTGTTCACTTGGAAGAACTAGAGAAAGAACAGAAAACTAACCACAAAGCAAGCAAAAGGAAAGAAATAATGAAGATTAGAGCAGAAATCAATGAAATTGAAAACATGAAAACAATCTAGAAAATCAACATAACCAGAAGTTGGTTCTATGAGAAAATCAATAAGAATGATGGACCCTTAGCAAGTTAACAAAAGGAAGAAGATGGAGAATGCAAGTAAATAAAATCAGAAATGGGAGGGGAGACATAACCACTGACACTGCAGAAAAAAAGGAGGTAATGAGAGGATACTATGAACAACTGTATTGTAATAAACTAGACAACGTAGATGAAATGGACGACTTCATAGAAAGTCATGAACAGACAACATTGACTCAAGAAGAAATAGACAACCTCAACAAACCAATCACAAGTGAAGAAATTCAATCAGTCATTAAGAAACTCCCAAAAACGAAAAGTCCAGGACCAGATGGCTTCATATGTGAATTCTACCAAACATTCAAGAAACAATTACTACAATCCCACTCAAATTCTTCAAGAAAATGGAAGAGGAGGGAAGACTACCAAACTCATTCTATGAAACCAACATCACCCTCAAAAACCAAAGCCACACAAAGAAACTACAAGAAAAGAAAATTACAGACCAATCTCTCTAATGAATATAGACCCACAAAAAATCTTCAACAAAATTCTTGCAAGTCAAATCCTGCAACACATTCAAAATTATACACCATGACCAAGTAGGATTCATCCCAGGTATGCAAGATTGGTTCAATATAAGAAAATCAATTAATGTAATACATCATATGAACAAATCAAAGCAGGAAAACTACATGATTATCTTGATTGATGCAGAAAAGGCATTTGACAAAATTCAACATCATTTCTTGTTGAAAATACTTCAAAGGACAGGAATAGAAGGGAACTTTCTCAACATGATACAGGTAATATATGAAAAACCCACAGCTAACATCATCCTCAATGGGGAAAAACTGAAAACTTCCCCCCTAAGAACAGGAACAAGATAAAAATGTCCATCATCATTGTTATTCAACATTGTGTAGGAAGTGCTAGCCAGAACAATTAGAAAAGAAAAAGAAATACAGGGCATCAAAATTCTAAAGGAAGAAGTAAAACTCTCACTGTTTGCAGATAATTTGATACTCTATGTCAAAAACCCTGAAAAATCCACAGCAAAACCACTAGAGCTAATAAATGAGTACAGCAAAGTGGCAGGTTACAAGAGCAACACTCAAAATTCCGTAGTGTTTCAGTACACTAGCAATGAGCAATCTGAGGGGGAAATCAAGAAAAAAAATTCCATTTACAATTGAACCAAAAGAATAAAATATTTAGGAATAAATTTAACAAAGGATAACAAAAGACCTATACAATG
>PVIY010064623.1:0-10087 GCA_004026745.1 Myrmecophaga tridactyla
AATGACATCTGTTACAACTGCTAAGGTTGGAGTCTCACCCTATGGAGGGTTGTAAAGATCAAAATAATGTCTGCCACCAGGAACATCTATCACAACCCACTCCAAGATTTGCAGGTGTCAGGGTCACCAACAAAAGCATGATTGACAGAGTCCCCAGGATAGAAGAATGATTACTACATAGAGAAGGTACACAGCAGGGCAACTTCAATATTGGTGTCAGTCTCCATTGTCAGAGGGTCTACATCTGCAGCTGATACAAATTGATGATCTTCATACAGCCTCCTTGTGCTTGTGCCATAGAAGAATGATCCTGCTCCCTCTCCACCAGGAATGGAAATGCCAGGGATGGACCAGGTGCCATAAAACCAACATACTTAGTCTGGGAATGATTATATATGCTCAAGGCAAAAGGGAAAGGAATGCCCAGGCAGAGCACGATCTGCTTTGATATGTGTTTTATGTAAAGATGCACCTGAGCAGGGAGTCAGCCAGGCGAATGCATCTAGCCCAGAGG
Source organism: Myrmecophaga tridactyla (assembly GCA_004026745.1). NCBI lineage: Eukaryota > Metazoa > Chordata > Mammalia > Pilosa > Myrmecophagidae > Myrmecophaga > Myrmecophaga tridactyla. The sequence goes on from PVIY010064623.1 coordinate 515, forward strand.
ACAAAGTTTATTTATATTCACAAGGAAAAGCAACAGACCACATTTGGCTTCCACAGAAATAATATAAACCAGTAAATATGTCTTTTTTTTTAAATAGTTAACTGTTCATTATATCCCTGGTAAATATTTTTGTTAACAAAAAGACCTAGAAAAATAAAACATATTCAAAGATCAAATTATTAAGTGACCATGTGTAATCTTATACCTAATATGCAATGACACCTAACATGTTTTCTTGACACTTGTGTTTGGTCTAAGTCTGCTTAAATCAGATATCATGAAATGTGATGGTTAAAACTATGAGAATTTATTTGCTTATAGATAGAGTCTGGAAAAATGTCCAAATCAAGATATCATTAAGGCAATGCCTTCTTCCTCAAGACCAGCAGATAGTGATACTTGGCTCCTCTGTCACATGAGCAGGCACATGGCGGCATATACTGGTCTCTCCCTATTCTTCCAGGTTTCACTGATTTCTGCTTCTTGCCTCCATGTCTTTTTCCTTTTTCTCTCTCTTTGTATTCATTCTGTTTATAAAGGACTCTAGTGAGAAGATTAAGACCCATTCTGAATGAAGTTGATTATACCTTGAGTGAAGTAACCTCATCAAAATATCCCACTTACAATAGGCCCATTCCCATAGGAATGGACTAAATTTAAGAGCATGTTGTTCTAGGGTACATACAACATCAAATGACCACACTCTACCATTCAGACCCCCCAAATACATTTTATTTTTATATGAAAAAGCACAGTCATTTCATCACAACATCTCTATGTCTTAAGTCATTTCAGAAACAACATTAAGTGCAAAGTATCATCAAGGTTGGTTATAGATGTGGTCTTTACTGGGGTCCAGTTCCCCTCTGTCAGTGGCCCTGTAAACCTTAGAGTACAAGCTTCCAATGGAGAGACAGTATAAAATAAATATTACCATTCCCATAGAGAAAAAATTAGAAGGAAAACCGAGATCATTGGTCCCAAACAATTCCAAAACCTTGAAGGGCCTACTCCATTAGATTTTAAGGTCTGAGTTTCAAGTATGGAATGATATTTTGTCCCCCAGGCCTTATAGAAGAGCATCCCCACCCTTTCCATGTGCTTCTGCAGTGGCATGTGCTCCCCAAACACTGGGGTGAAGTCTCTACCTCTGAGAACACTGAAGTGCTGGCTGGACTCTCTGCCCTCCCAGGGAATAGGTTACACCCATTGAAAAGATTGGCGTGATGGTGAGACACTCCATGATCTCCAGAGCACAAGCTCAACTCTCACAGAACAGTGTGGTGACAGCCAGTCTCTCTGCAATCCCCATGGAATATGTGCACCCTCTTTGAAGACTGGAGCAGTAGACTACTTCCTGAAAAATTGGGTAGAAGGTACACCCTCTCCATGTGCAAGATCACACTCACCCTTTCAACACACCTATGTGGATCTGCTGTCTTGGCCCAAAAAAATGGTCTTCAGTTCAGACCTCACCTTCCATAGTTCTGCTTTTGAAGTGATTTTTCTTTCAATCTGTCATTTATCTGTCACTCTTAGTCCAGGCTGGCAATGGTTCTGTTCATGCATATCTTACAAATGAACTTGTCAGTTTCACATGCAGCACACAGAGGTTCGAACCATTAGACAAAATAAATTTCCACAAATCCTTCCTGGATAACTGCATTTCCACCCCTGCCTTGCACTGAAATGAATGACTGCATTTTCAGTTAAATCTTCATATGGAGCACTATTCTCTATGGACGCCCTTTCTGGAAGCTCAGAATTTTCCAAACTCTCCATTTCTGGTTTCTTTATGCCCAAGATTTCTGTTCTGAGCTTCTTTATTCCTCTTGCCCTTTACTATAAGCTGCAAGGAGATACCAGGCTGCACTTTCCACATTTAGCTTCTAAATCTCTTCAGCTCAATATCCAACTTCATCACCCTCAAATTCTGCCTTCTCTCTGACATCAGAACTAAATTTTGCCATGTTCTCTGTCACTTTTAAACAAAGATCACTTTTCTTCCAGTTTCCAATGACATTTTCATCTTTTCTGTTTGAGCGCTCTTCAGAAGTACCTTTAGCATCCATATTTCTACCAACATGCTCTTCAAAGAAATCCATACTTTTTCTGTGAAACAGCTCACAATTCTTTCAGCCTCTACCCATAAACCAATTCCAAAGCTGTTTCTAAAATTTTGGTATTTTCACCCCACTTACCTAGCCTAAAAATCAATTTAATTTCCCAGGCTGCTCAAAACAGATACCATAAAATGGATTGGCCTTAAACAACAGGATTTTTTTTTTTTTTTTTTTTTGCTTTTTATAGTCCAGGAAAATGTCTAAATCAGGGCATCTTTGAGAGATGCTTCCTTCTGAAAGACTGCTGCTTGTGCTCCTTGTTACCTTTGGCTTCTTGCTTCGTGGCTTTCTCTATATATTCATTCTGTTTATAAAGGACTTCAGTAAGAGGATTAAGGCCAATCTGAATCAGATGGGTCACACCTTAACTGAAGTAGTCTTATGAAAAGATTCTACTTACAATTGGTCCACACCCACAGGAATGGGTTTGATTTAAGAAGATGCTTTTTTGGGATATATTCAGCCTCAAACTACAACACCAATGCCATCTGGCCTCATATATAGAGACGTATTTCCTTAAAAATCAGCATATTAGAGCAGGTAGTCATTAACAAGGAGTTGGAAGTGGGAGATGTGAAGAACTGGACATACCAGCTAAGGGAAAAGGACTGAATACTGGGATGGAGGAGAAAAGCAGCTTCTGATGTGTTTGTTTAGGACTCATGTAACAAAAGCCTCTGGATTGGAGAAATGAGGCAGAGAGATGGGTTGTGTCATGAAATGTCTTATTTGCTAATGAAAGGACCTACCATTTTTGTATATAATGTGGTATTACTGAATGCTTTCAGGGGGGAAGAGATAATATATCAACATGAAGTTAATTATATGAGTCTAAAAATCACAACAGAGCTCTGGGTTGTAGAGATACATTTACAAAGATAACCAGTAAAAACACGACTTAGCCATTAAAGACACTGCTATAAGTTAAAAAATAGTAGTAACAGAAGTTTATAGAAGAGAAATGGATATGGCAGAAGAGACTTAAGACTATTCACACTTCTTACCAATCTTGCTTTCTTTTTCAAGAATGAACCCATCACTCCCCTTTGTCACATATTTTCTTCATACTCTTTAAACCATAGGTCCCCTCTTTATCTTACTTTTACCTTAACTCACATAATAAAAAAAAAGTCAATCACTTTATAATCTGCATCTCTGTCACTACCAAATCTAAAAAAAAAAAAAAATGTGCTTTTCCTAGGGAAATATGATCCCTCTATTTATTTTCTGGATTTTAGTTCCTTATCATATTCTTAGACCATATTCCATCAATTTTGTCCTCTGTCCTCTCTATTGTCAACCTTTTCCTCACTTCTGCATCCCTTCCATTGTTACAGAGATTACCTATGGTATCTCTTTTAAAAGTTGTGTCCTTTCCCAGACAACTTTACTCATCTTTCTTTAAAATTATTTTCCAATAGTTTTTATTCTTCATTACTTTTTTGTTTATCAGCCCTTCTCCCTGATGTCATTGTACTCATGCTTTGAGATTTTCTCTAGTGAGATACATTGGTCATATATTCCCACAGTAACTTTAAAATTATCTTTATTTTCTACTCTTTGTCAATTTAGTGTTTAAAATATAGAATTCTGGGTGGATACCTATTTTCCCATTGCACATTGAAGATAATTTTCCATTTTTCTTCTGTCTTCCACAGTTGGGTTCATATTTCAGCCATTATTCCAACAGCAGTTCCCTACTATGTTCTCTATCTTTCACCTCTGTCTCTTTTTCAGAGTTTTCTTCATTTTTATTATAATACTTCCATAGGTGAGCTTCCTCTCAGTTTTGGTTGCAAGCTCTGTAGATTTTCTCTCCGCTTTCCAATATACCCTGTTCTCAACTTCACTAAGTGAAATTTTGAGCATGGTTCAATGCATGTACCATTGCTACTTCCACTTTGATTCATAATTTAATGGTCATACTGGCCTCTCTAAAATGTTTCTCACAGCTGTCAAAAATCTTCTTAGTATTATTCATTCAAGAATCGCAATTATTTCCCCAAATCACATTTAAAACGGGCTCAAAATCTCTCACAATCTTTTTATTCTTTCCATCATGACCATTTCCAAGGACTACATTTCTCATGCCTCTTTATTAGGACTACAAAATAAATAGCTTTTGTCTCTGCCCCTTAACGTTAGTTGAGCAAGAACAAATGTTTGTGCTAGAGTAATCAGCTTGGAGATGTCCTGTGATCATTAATAGTTTTCTTAATGTTTTGTAAGCACTTTCACCTTTGTATATTTTCACCTCAGTGAAACAAAGGAAATAAGAGACTAGCACCAGAGAAGCAGTTTAAGATGAATTTCCTGAGTTAAGCATCGTGGCTTATATCCTAAATCTTTTTGGATGTTTTTTATAGTCATTTGTTTCTTGATCACAATCTCAAACATTTCTTTAAACATCCTAAATAGAATAATTTGTTTATCTCCTAATATTGATAGAACTACTTATTTCGGCACTATTTATACTGCTGCCTGTGTTGCTATTTCTCACCTATCTTGTTTCGTGTCCATATACATATGTGATTTATATTATGAAATCTTTATTTTCCTTAGAACATTATATGTGGGCATTCTCAGATATATGGATTGAACATGATTTTTTTTCAGAGAGATTTTATATTTGTAGCAATATCAATATTAGATTATTATAAACATAATCTCTCACTGAAGGTTTTTCCGGTTATATAGGTAATGTGATATCAGAAAGCACAATTGTATGAGGTCTTTTTGTGATATCAGGTTCTCAGGGGATATTTTTTTTCAATAGTGATGATGTTGAGATGAACAAGTTTCATTGCTGACCCCTGTTGCATAGCAGGTTTATTTTTATTCTTCCTCAAGCTGAGAGTGTTTTCGACAAAATTAAACAAGGTATCTTATTAGACTTTAGGTGGCCTTAATGAAAAGTAGTCAAAAATTGATTGATCACAGTCAGTCATTTTCTATCTTCAAAAGCACTCACCTATATTTAACCAATTCGAAAGTCTCTGTATTATTTCCCAGTACATCTCAAATCCAAAGATATTGAATCAGATAGTGCATTCCTCTCCATCTGTAATTCCTCCCAATTTACCACAAGCAAAATCTTGAGCATTTGCATTGCTAGAGAATTTTAGACTTATTATTACTCTACTGTCACCAGTAATGGTATTGTCATTTTTTTTCTGACCAACAAGTGATACAACTACAGGATCACATATTTATATTTTCCTAGAATTTCGCCTGATGTTAGTTGCTTTAAATCCTGCAACTGAAAATTTAGGAAGTGCTCAGATTTAAAGTCGTTGCTTAGTAAATCTAATGTCTTACTATTTTCTATTTGACTTCTTTTTCCTGAGCACAGACCATGAGTCCATGTACCTTTGCATGTCACATAATTAATTTACTGATGAAAACTGGACATTTAGAATAATATAATATGGGAAATCTGGAAATCAGATTCTCTCTGACTCCCAAGAGTTTGCTGTGGTTGCTGCTACTGTTGTTTGTTTAGTGAACTAATTTTTTATATACTAATTCCTGAACTAACTCTGTAAAGAAGTCTGCTTTCTGTGAACCATGCAGTAATTGAAGTCACTGCTTAATTAGATTAGTTGACAGATAATGGATGGATAGAAAATTCCTTGAATACCTGCAAGTAATTATTCTCCCATCTTTCCTGAGGGGCTGTGTGTGTGTAAACTGAGGAAGAGCTTGAACACTCAGACAGGCAATTTACACCTTTACCATAGCCTTCACTCCTTGCTTGCACAGGGAAGCATGTGGTGGCAGATTACAACCTTATCAGATATTCCCTGGGTATGGAACTAGCCCATGGCATGTGTAATAGCTTCTAGATTGTCATTAATATAAACATTTTCCTAATCAAAGATGGACATCTACCTCCCAGATAGTCCCTCTAAGTTTAGATTTTTGGTCGGCTTGTTTTTTCCTACCAATTCGCATCACTGCTTTAGACTGCTCTAGCATGAATCAATTGCTGCTAATTATTTTTGAAAAATGCCCCCAGGAGGAAAGGCTGTTCATATCGGGGGAGGTGTAAGTCATCTTAAAATACGACAGGCTTTTATGAGTGGGTTTTTTAAGGGAAAACCAGACCTGTCAGAAAAAAAAAGATAATTCTCTGTAATGTGGCTTTGAAGGTCCTCTAACTCTATTCTGCCTCCTCCAGTGTCTGCTATAATTCACCATAATTGTATGTCTGTTGGTTTTCAAGATATGAAGTTGGTGACATAGGCATGAGAATATGGGGAGTTAAAATATCACAAAATTCAGTTTTCTTCCCTTGATTCACCTATTTTCCTTGCATAAATATTTCTCACAGTTTTGGAAGCCTTTGATTAATTCTAAGAACTCCAATACAGTTGATTTTGACAATATCTGCCAGTGTTCTTGTTGCTTTAAAACAGAAAAGGCTTCTAAGTGGTCCCAATTCTATTATTCCTTCTGATGTCATTACAATTTCATTGATTTCTGCTTTTATATTCTTTCCTGATTTGGTTTATCTTAGTCTTCATTTTCTAGGTTTTTGAGTTTGGAGCTTAGATTATTGATTTCTAACATTTCTTCTTTTCTAATATATGTATTTAGGTCTATACATTTTCCTTTAACTGTGCCCTACAAATTTTGGTGTATTATATCTTCATTTTCATTCAATTCAATGTGTTTTAATTGTGATAAAGTATTTATAACAAAATGTGCCATTTTGACTATTTTTAAATATCCAATTCACTCACATTAATTGCATCCATGATATTGTGCAACCGTCACCACAGTCTATTTCAAAATATTTTATCAACCAAGCCAGAAACTCTATATAAAATGAACAATAAACTCTTCATTCCCTGTAATATTTAGCTTCTGGTAAACTATTATATACTCTTCGTGTATCTGTGAATTTGATGATCTATATGTGCCTGTGAATTTGAAACATATATGAATTATATTTCATAATATGGGTCATACAATGTTTATCACTTTGTATCTGTTTTTTTGAAATTAGCATAATGTTTTAAGGTTCACCCAATTTACAGTATGTATCAAAATTTCATTCCTTTCTATAACTGAATAGCATTCCATTGTATACATATTATATTTTGTTCATTCATTCATTTGGATGGCTTCCACATTCAGCTATTGCAAATAATACTACAAAGAACATTGGCGTGCAAGTACATTTGAGCCCTTTCTCTTCAGTTCTTTTAGGTATATATTTCAGATCAGAATTGCTGAGTCTTATAGTAGTTTTGTGTTTTTGAGAAATACTGTTTTCCATAACAGATTCACCATTATTTTATATGCCTACTTGCAATATATAAAGATTCCAGCTTCCCAATTTCTATGCATCATTGCCAAAAATTTTTGTTTTCTTTGTTTTATTTTAGCCATCCTGGTAGATTTATCCTAATGGCAATGATGTTGTACATCTTTTCATGTACTTATTGGTTGTTTCTATATCTTTTTTGAGGAAATATCTATTCAACATTATTTTCAGAATTTTACTTGGGTAGTTCATCTTTTTGTCGTTGAGTTGTACAAGTTCATTTTTATATTCTGATATTATAGTCATCAGATATTCGATTTGCAAAATTTTTCTTCCATTGTGTAGGTTTATTTTATCCTCTGCCTATTGCCCTTTGATTCACAAAGTTTTTAATTTGATAGTGCCCAATTTATCCATTTTTTTTGTTGCTTGTGCCTTTTGTGTCATATAAAAAGCCATTGTCAAATCCAAATTCACAAAGAATTTCCTATATGTTTCCTCCCAATAGTTACATGGTTATTACACATAAATTTATATCTTTGATCCTTTTTGAGTTATTTTTTATATATGTTGTAAGGTAATGTCAAATTTCATTCTTTTACATGTGTATATCCACTTTTTCAGTACCATTTGTTGAAAAGACTGTTCTGTGTCTTTGAATGGTTTGGTACCCGTTGAACATCAACTGACCCATAACTGTTAAGGTTTATTTCTGGGCTCTCAATACTGATCCATTGTATATGGATATATAGACCATTGGTCTATATGGCTATGCTTATACCATATATTTTGATTACGATAGCCATGTGGTAATTTTTAAATTCAGGAATTGTGTCTTCCAATTTTTTTCTTCCGTTTCAAGATTGTTATGGCTATTCTGGGTCTCTTGAAATTCTCTGAATTGTATGATGTGTTTTTCCGTTTTTGCAGAAAACACCATTTGAATTTTGATAGGTATTTCATTGAAACTATATATTGCTTTGTTAACTTTTGTTATCCTAAAAATACTGTCTCCCAATCCATCATCACGGGGTATCTTTTCATTCAGATAAGTCTTCTTTAATATCATTCAGTAATAGTTTTTAGTTTTAAGTGCATAAGACTTGCACCTCTTTGATTAAAGTTTTTCCTAAGGATTTTGTTCTTTTTGATGCTATTATAAATCAAATTGCTTTCTTAATGTCCCTTTGGATTGTTTATTGCTGTATATAATCACAGCTAAGGTTTTGATTCTAGCTTTTCCATGTTGTACGTGTGGTGGTTTGCAGCTGTGTGCACCTTAGAAGACATGTTCTTTAAGTTAATCCATTCCTGTGGATTTGGACCCATTGCAGGTGGGATCGTTTGGTGAGCGTACTTAAGTGGGCGTGCTCTACCTCATTCAGGATGCGTCTTAAATGACTTGCTGGAGTCCTTGATAAGAGAATAAAATTCAGTGAGAGAGAAAAGCTTCTGGAGCAAGAAGCTGAAAGCAAAGAAATCCAGAAGAGGAGGGAGAGTCCAGCAGACACCACCAGGTGGCTTGCCATGATGAAGACCAGGATCACTAGCAGCTGGTCTGTGGAAGAAAGCATTGCCTTGATGATACCTTGATCTGGATGTTTTTCCAGACTCTAACTACAAATTAATAAAGTTCCATTGTTTGAGCCAATGCATGCCATGGTTATCTGCTTTAAGCACTCTAGGAAATTAAAGCAATAGGTCTATTCAGACTTTCTACTGATTCTGGAGTTAGCTTTGGGAGTTTGCTTTTTTCTTGGAATTTGTCCATTGTATCTAGTTTATCCAATTTTTTGGCATCAATTGTTCATACTATTCTCTTAGGTTCCCTTTTATTTCTTTAAAAGAAATATAAATTTACATTCCCTTTTACTTATTTAAAATCATTCTTAAAGGCCCTCCTTCATTAATAAGTTTTAGTAATTTGAGACTTCTCTCTTTCTTTTTTGTTATTTGCACTAAAAGACTGTCAGTTCTCTTGATCTCCTCAAAGAATCAAATTTTGATTTAGTTGATTATCCCTAGTGTTTTACTATTTTCTTTTATTGATCTCCATTTTAGCCTTCATTATTTCTTCTGCTCACTCTGGGTTTTAGTTTGCTCTCCTTTGCTAGTTCCCCATTGTGTTTTGTCAGGTTATTTGAGATCTTCCTTCTTTTTTTCATACATGAATTTACA
>PVIY010064624.1:0-10089 GCA_004026745.1 Myrmecophaga tridactyla
CTCAATTTATGGAGGTTAGTGATGACTTCACATGGGCACTGATAATTTTGCTGAGCCTTGAAGGAAGAATTGGAGTAATTTCAGGAGAAAGGACTAGAAGCACACCAAAAAGATAGGGACACAAATATGTGATCAACATAAATATAAGGGGTGGTTGAGTTTAAAACTACCTCTTAATATCTGATGAACAATTAGAAGCAGGGCATGGAAAGTGGACCATGAACTTGGCCAGCTGGGCAGCAGACTCATAACAGAGAGCCTTGTACTTTGTTCACGAGATTGATATCTATGTTTGAAATTATTGGAGAGTCAGTGCAGGGTTCATAGAAGGTATGTTCCTGAAAAACCGTGCCTTGTGGAAACCTCACTTAGGGTCACTTTCTGTTTTCAAATCCCTGGAGAGATGATGAGGGCCGGAAAGAAGTAGAGGTTGGAGGTTTGGGGAATGAATCTGTGTGGATTGGATCTTATAAATATGAAAATACTCTCAATACTAAGCACAATACTGGACAGTCTATATTCATAACTTTATTTCTTTCCATTATTCTATGAAATTTCTATCAGTCTTCTGATTTAATGCATGAAGAATGTGAGACTTACAGCAGAGTCATAGTCTTGTCCAAGGCATGTAATCGAGTTTGGAATGAAGCTTGAAATTTGCTGTTTCCTAGGCTTTGCATTTTACTATTAATTTTACTTTTTAATAAACATAATTTTTAAATCGGTGTTAGAGAAAATTTTCAAGGATAATAGGGACAGTTTCCAAAATATGTCACCAATTTTCCCTATTCTGAATGTCTTCTATCCAGAATACCACATTACATTCATTTGTTATAAATAAAAGTTTCTCAGGCTCTACTTGCTTTGACGACCTGGATGCTTTTGAAGGGTGATGATCATGTATTTTGTAAAGTGACTCTTCGTTGGAATTTGTATAATATTCTCTCATGGTAAGACTGGGATTATGGGTTATAGAGGAATACCGTAGAGATAAAAGTCTATTTGCATTAAATCATGTATCCAGGGTACATTTTATCACTTTTGACGTTGACCTTGATCAACAATGCATGCCAAGTTTCCCCACTTAGAAGTTCCTCATTTCTCCCTTTTCCATGTATTGCCTTTGGAAAGAAGTCACTATGTGAATCCCACAATTCAGGAGTCTGGGTTATGCTCCACCTTCTTCAGAGAGCAATGTCTACATAAATATTTGAAAGTTCCTGCATGGGAATTTGTTTCCTCTTATTAATTCATTGAGTAATTCATTTGTATCAGTTTGGATTCATGACATTTGCCTTATACTTTGGGTTGTTTGGCGCTCTCCACTGACAGAGTATTAAAATATATGCAAGTCTACCATGTTGTGCATATACAAAAACCCATAAACATGTCCACATGTAACACTTTGTGTCTGTATTAACCTACTCATGCTGATGTATCTCACTCTAAACCATAATCACATGGAACATTCTAGCCTCCTCCCCTTGCTGATGGTTAACAACCAACTCTGCAATGGGAAACATATTCTTCTCACCTGCCATCATCTACGTAATTGCTTGATTCCAGTATACATGTGCAGATGTGATAGAATTGTCAACCCACACCCTGGTAGAATGAAATGTATCCACCAAAATGCAGTGCCTATACACAGTTTCTGTTTCCTTCATTTAATACACTCCACTTATATCCAATATTATTATGTCAGCACCTTTTTCCTTCAATCCTCCAGCAAGGATGTTTCATTAGTTGTAATATAGTTAGGCTGTTTTATCAAATTTTACATTCTGTACTAGCATTGCTTTGACCTTGAAGATGAATATTTTATTTGCATATAGAAAGTTGACCCTTTGTGTTTGAAAGATTAATGGATTTTAACAAATGCATATAGTCATGTGTCTATAATGACAGAATTCTACAGAAGAGATTCATGGGTCTAAAAATTACTCTGTGATTCACCTATTAAACCCTGCTCTCCTCTTCCAAACCCCTTGGCAATCAGTGATCATTCTATTGTCTCTATTGATTTGCCTATTCCAGAAAGTCCTATCTTTGAAATTCTACTTAGGGCGTATGTTTACAGTTTCTTTCAATTACAAGCTATCATTTAAGATTTATCCTGAACTTTTGTAACTGGAGTGAATATTTATTTCTATCGCTGAATTATATTCCATTCTATAGATATAGCAGAGTTTGCTCATCCATTCACTTACTTAAGTACATCTTTGTTCCTTTCAGATTTTGGAGATTATCAGTAAATCTGCATTAACATTCTCTTGTAGGTTTTTGCATGGCCTTAAGTTTCATATCAGCTGTATATGAGAGCACAGTTTCTGGATTGCACGGTAAGATGATGTTTAATTTTACTATAAACTGCAAAACCTTCTCCTGGCTGCACCATTTTTTATTCTCACTAGCAATGAACGTAAATTCACACAGTCCCCCATCCTCATGAGCCATTCTTATTATCAGTGTTTAGGTTTTTAGTATTCTGAGAGGGGTGTGATGAAACATCATTGTGGTTTAATTTTGCGATTTCTAATGACAAACGATGTTGAGCATCATTTCACATGCGTACTTGCCACCTGAGATCTTCTTTATGTAGTCTTATGTTCAGATCATTTGCCTATTTTTAATTGGATAGTATCTTTTTATCATTGGGTGTTAAAAGTTCTTTGTATATTTGGACACACATTTTTTAATCAAATACGTGTTTTGCAAATGTTTTCTCCAAATCAATGGAATGTGTTTTCATTCCTTATCAATGTATTTCACTGGACAGAAATTTTATATTTAATAAAGTCAAATTTATAAATATTCTTCTCTCACGAATCATGATTTGGGTACTTTATCTTAAACACATCATCAAACCATGGGCTAGTAGATTTTCTGGTATATTTTACTCTAAAAGTATTATTCTTGCATTACAATTTTAAGTGCAGGAATCATTTAGAGTTAATATTTCTGAAATGGATACGTTTAGCTAACTTCCTTTTATTTTTGTATGTTGGCATCCCATTGTTTTAGCAGCATTTGTTGAAAAACCAATCCTTTTCCATTGTTACTTTTCAAAGACCCATTGACTACGTTGTGTGTGTTTATTTTTGAGATATTCCACATTAGACCATGCATTTATTTCACCAACACAAAGCAATTTGATCATTGTGTCTTTGTCATTGTACATGAAATCAAGTAGTATGGGTTTTACAAGTTTGGTCTTCTTCGGTATTGTTTAGGCAATCTAACACTATCGCTTTCCATATAAACTTTAGAATTAATTTTCCCATATACACAAAAGAAAGTGCTGCCATTTGGAATGGGATTGAGTTAATGTATAAATCAAGTTGAGATGAAATGGCATCTAAATAATTAAGTCTTTCTATCAATGACGATAGAATAACTTTGTTTATTTTTTATTATAACAATCTATATACTACTGAAAATTTCTCTTTCTAACCATTTTCAAGGTTACAATTTGGTAATATGATTACATTCAAAATATTGAGCTGTCATTACAGATATCCATGAACTCAACTTTTTCATCAAGCGATACAAAATGAATGGTCAAAGTGATTGAATAATAAAATAGTGTGTAAAAGCATTTCAATGAAAGTACTGCCTTTGTAAAATGCTTACCATTATGGACAAGGATGGTGAGTTGGCAATGGCATTAAGGAGAAGCAGGAGCAATGACTTCCCTGATATTTTCATGTAAAGGCCTCTAGAACTATACATATTAATTAAGAATAATGAACTTAATGCTCTTACCATATAGACATTACCTTTCTGTTAATGTTTTGAACACTGCTTGTACCTACACCTGCCTTGCTCTGGTCTCTCTTACAGCAGTTTCATGAGTTACATGGAATTAGAGAACAAAAAATGTATTTCCGAATTTATCCTCCTGGCACTCTCAGAAGACACAGAACTGCAGCCCCTCCTATTTGCTCTGTTCCTGACGATGTACCTGGTCACTCTCACTGGGAACCTGCTCATTTTCCTGGCCACCATCACGGATGCCCACTTGCACATGCCCATGTACTTCTTCCTTGCTAACCTGTCTTTTGCAGACATCTGCTTCACCTCCACCACTGTCCCAAAGATGCTGGTGAACATCCAGATAGAGACCAAAACTATAAGTTATGGAAACTGCCTCACTCAGATGTATTTTTTCATGGTTTTTGGAGGATTAGACAGCTTCCTCTTAACCATGATGGCCTATGACCGTTACGTGGCCATCTGTCACCCACTGCACTACATGATCATCATGAACCCCATGCTCTGTGGTCTCCTGCTGCTGGCATCATGGATTGTGAGTGTTCTTGTCTCTCTTTTACATGGCCTAATGGTTGTGCGATTGACTTTTTTACAGAGTTGGAAATACTCCACTTTTTCTGTGATCTTGATCATGTAGTCAAACTTGCGTGTTCTGAAACCTTCCTCAATGACCTTGTGAGGTATATTGCAACAGGAATTATAGGTTTTATTCCACTCACAGGGATCCTTTTCTCTTACTGTAAGATTATATACTCCATTTCAAGAATTTCATCAGCTGGAGGCAGGTATAAAGCATTTTCTACCTGTGGGTCTCATCTCTCAGATTTGTCCTTGTTTTCTGGTACAGGTGTTGGGGTGTATCTTAGTTTTGCTGCTACCCAAAACACAAGGGCAAGTGCAATAGCTTCCGTGATGTGCACAGTGGTCACTCCCATGCTGAACCCCTTTATCTATAGTCTTAAAAACAAGGACATAAAGTATGTCTTAAGAATAATTTCCAGCAGGTAAAGATTTACCCTGTAAAAGGACCCTTTGTCACAAGCTTAGAAATTTGCTAGCAATTAACTGAAGTGAATACTAGCCTATTTAAATTAAGTACTCTTATCAGTGTATAATATAATCTCTTGTTTGCTTAATTTCTAGAATTTTATCTTTGCTTTTCATCCATCCAAACACCTTGTGTTTTGTATTTTCTTTAAATAATTTGTATTCTGTGGATTCAGTATTGAGTTGGACTCCTCTGCCTGAATATTTAGTGACAATTATTTATTATAGGTAATATGGTCCATACAAAATTATAGGAATTGACGGAGGAGTGAATGTGTACTGCAGTTCCTGAGAGAAGAAATCAACCATTCTTGTGTTATATAAGTTTGATGAAAATCATTTGTCATTTTAAATGCTGAGTACCTATTGTCAGGGTTTTGGCAATTGGCTCCAGAAACAGGGCACATCTTGGACTGCTGTCAGTCACCAAATCATTAAACTTCAATAATCTATATTCCCTCTCTGATAGAGGACTTTTTTGCATAATTTCAACATGAGTTACTTGAGAACATAACAAATATTACAACTCTGATTCTTCAATTGTTTATGGTTGTACTCATCACTGGGATTCTTCCAGTGATATAATTTAACTCTTCAAGAATTATTTTCATAAGCAGAGTCATTACCAGGACATTTTTCATGGTATTTCCTACAATAAGAGTCATCATTTACATATCCTGAATAGCGCCATGGGTATTTTGCCCATTGTCAGCAATATCTTCGTTAAATATTAATCCCAGATATTAGGAAATAATATCAAGATTTTAAGTAGATCTATTGTCTTCTTTGGGAAGTAGAATGAAGCTAATTTTTTTCTTTGTTCCTTACCTGACCACAGACTCATCTTTTTGACTGGCAGATAACAGTGGCATTTTAGGTTTGGAGATTGCTCAGAGCAAATGCCCCATTTTGAAAAAAAAAGTGTTATTTATTCAGTTTTCATTCTTTGGCAAATCAGTGAATTCATTTATTTTGCAATGCATTAAGCCATAGGATCAGACTCTATTAGTTATAACCACATCAGACCTGTAGTTTACAGAGAAAGGAGATATGATTTGTGCTGTCCTGAAAAAATTCTCATTTTTGATTGTGCCTTAACCTCAGCTGAAATCCTCAGCTTCCGATTTTTTCTGAAAATTCTTCTGAACAATTAAATGATCCACCATACTCCACATTTATTGAATTCTGATTTTCAACAAAATACTTTAATAAATAAAATTGTTTTCCAAACTCTTCCCTAGACAATCTCTTTAGGGATGACGACAAACAATGTATTGTGATTCAGATTTGCCAATATTATTTATGCAGGAGTGGCACACTTTTATCCAAAGTACACAGCATCCTGAATGTCCTCACTTCCAACAACTTGATATATCAACTCCCAGATTCTTAATAGGCAGATAGTGCTTTTGCAATCAATTTCTCTCTCTAATTATTTACCTGTATGTCTTATTTTCTTTAAGCATAAATATCATTTAAAAAACTCCAATAAGTTTTGAAGTAATTTAGTAGACATCTGTTCTCAACATTGTTGGAGAAGTTAGAGGTATGTCTTTCAAGTAGAAAGCACTAAATATAACAGCCCAGCCAAGAAAGGTGATATTTATGCTCTTATCAGGAACATACTATAAATTAATAAGATATCCCCCATATTATTGGGACACAAACATGCTGCATTTTCTGCAATTCAGGCAGTAGGAAGAAATTCCCATAAGTATTGGTTATATATGCAATACTCCTGCCAGTTCACCATCCTCTGGAGAACAAGAACCTAAAGCAGAGAGGGGGGAAATACTGGTTTGCACCAGTCCACCCTGCCCGCCTGACAGTTTATCATGTGAACTGCATGGTAGACACAAAAGGTCTTTATACTCGGAGTGTAATTTAGGGCAGAGAGAGATAGGATGTCTTTCAAAATGCCCTAAGACATTTCCTGCTTCCCTTCTATCATACATGGCTCATACAAGGTTCTGAAGAAAAGCTGTTTTGTAGAGCTTGTATTGAGTGAATGACGGAGACCTTTACAATTCTCACATATACAATTCTTTACTTCAATCTTTACTTCAATTACCATTCTTGACACTCTTAATTTTTCTCAGATAAATAATCTTCTCGGCTTTTTTATGATAATTTTTCTCTTCTACTGAACCCTTAAAATAGGTGGTAACAAAAAGCATTCACTGTGAAGTGAGGGGATACATCTGTTCTCACGGAAAATTAAATTTTATTATTGAAGAATCCAAAATTCTTCAAGACTGAAATAAAATTTATTTTCACAGAAATAAGAGTACACTTTACTCTTGTAGAAAAAGTCACCAAATAGTCTAAAGGAAAAACTTGAAGGGAGTCATTAATACGTAGATTTTAGCAAAAGAAACCTTCATGAATTCTTTTGGTGATAAACACAGGGTACAGATGGAAACACTATAATTTTTTCTGGGAGAAATGAGGTGGCTGGATTGCCACCTCCAAACTATCAAATGTATGATCTATAGAGGAGAAGACTCATTTTGACTGAGCTCTGCTCTGTTCAGTTGTATTCCATTGAGTAATTTGAGGAATCATTTACTGGGTTCCATCTATGCAAAATTTTACAAAAGAGGTATGTTCTATTGGAAGATTAATTTTCAAGAGTAGGGGAAGTCAGAATAACACTGTCAGGTACAGGGAATATTTAAGCTCAGACACTGCGAGAGCAGTAACAAACTCTATAATACTTAGAATGTGCCATAAAAATGTAGACAGTGTCAAAGTGTGCATCTGTGGAACATAGGAGCCATCAATCCTTCCACCCGTGTCACGAGTTGAGATCCCAAGAAAAGCCAATCATGGATTACCAGCATCTATGAGAAGCTCTGGGAAAGCAACTCCTCATGGTCTTCTATCAATGTCAATATTCTCATTTTCATTTCAATTTCAGATCACTCTTCCCAGAAGAATTGGGATGCATCCATGTAGCTCTGAGATATATCATCCAAACTGAGATTACATAACTGCTTCATCTCCTTGAGTTTCAAGAATGCAAATATTTTGTATTTATCTATTATCTAGTATGGAAACAGAGCTAGTGGAACAAAAAAATTATGGAAATGATGCAGAGAAGTTTTTTTCTGCCTGTGGCTCAGAAATGTAATGGCAGGGAATGCTTTACTTACAGTAACTGCATGAACCCAGAGAAAGAGATACAGGTATAGCCTACAAATGTAAATGTTCTTATGTATAATTTCTTTTTCTTGAGGGGTTGTTGGATTCTATTCAAATAATTTTCTCTCAGTTCCAATTCACAGAAATTTTAAATTTTTAATTCACCCATGTATATTTAAACCCTAGATGATCTATTTGATTTATTTAGAAATATTTTTGGGCCATTGTATGTATATACAAGATTCCTTTTAATTTTTTCAAGCTTGTAACAGATAATGGTTTCCTGATCTGTGCCTGAGTAATTTCTATATCTGCAACAGTTAGAGGCTTATGTCCACCATCTGCTTTTCAACCAGCTATTGGTCATGGTACCTTTGTTTCTTAGTATTAATGGTGACTTTTCAATTGTGTCTTAATTAATTTGTCAAACCATATTTCTGAGAAATCTTGAAGGCTTAGGTGGAAGAGGGGAGGGTTTACATTTGACTTTATTTTTTCATTGCTTAGAAAAGATAATTTAAATTTAAGTTTTCCAGATAGAGTTTTTAAGACCACATAGGTGCTGTGATCTCAGAGTGCATGCTAGCATTTAATTCATAGGGCTTTTCCCACCACGTAGCTCTAGGTCCAGGGCAAGTGTGAATCTTGATACCTGTGATGGTTGGAGGATGTTGTGTAATACAGAAAAGCTATGTTCTTTTCCTTAGTTCAATCTTGTGGGGGCAGACTTATTACTTGAATGGCATCATTTTGATTAAGTTGTTTCCATGCAGATGTGACCCTCCCAAGGGACCATTTGATTAGGTGATTTCCATAGCACCATGTAGTCTGAACCACTTGCTCATCCAACACACTTGTCCTTAGTGTCAATTCAAATCTGATATTCAGTACATTGTTTTCACTTGGACTCTTTAATGGAAGCCCAAATTTTGGCTTTGTGGGTTTATGATGGGCAGCTCAGGTTGCGTGGCATCTTGATGGCCCAAAATTAAGCATTTTGGGTCCAGCAACAAGCCATAAGCTCTTTCTAAAATGAGCAACAATCATCCTGAAAATGTGATATAAAGTTGCCTTAACATCCTAAGGTCTGCTTTGTAAATCAACTATATGGCCATGCCTAAGTCTCCACACAACATCCCCATCTGTCATGCAGACTTAAACCACTATTCAATATGATGTGTAGATCAAGATGTGCAAATGAGATATAAGTGCCTTCAAGATACAAGGAAGCCCAATAGATATTGTCCCTCTCAAATGATTAAAAGAAGCCAAATGCAGCAAACTTTTCTCCAGATTGAAAAGACTATCTCAGTCTACTCCTGTCCACTTGGCTAGTAAGAATTTTGCAAAGGTGGTAAGATTCTGATGTTATTGTGGTTCCCAGTCTGTGAGACACATATGTTATCCCAAGATGTCCACATTAATTGTTCTTTCCTGCAAAATTCATGCTTCTTTTGGCCTTTCATAATAGATATAGAGATAAGCAGATATTTGGGTGAATAGCTGTAAGCCAAGTGCCAAGGTAATGCTAATTTAACAAATGAATTATTATACATCTCAAGTGAGCATAGAAGATGAAGATTTTTTTCATTCTATGTGAATGCTCACCAGAAAGAAAATTCAGCAGAGTAAATTCTAATAATCAATGGACATATTGAGCCATTCTTTCAATGGCAGTCATCCTTTTTTCCAGCTACCCTTGTCCTTGTCAATTGCGTTCATGAATAGACTCAGTTGCAGGGATAGAAGGATTTTCCCTCACTGAGGCAGATATAATTTAGTCACAGCTAGGTTCCTCAACCACCACCAACAGAAACTAAGCCTGAGTACCACATAGATTCATATCCTTGGAACATCAGTTAATCAACACTTTTTGGCAAGTTGATAACTGTTCTATTTGCTAGCTTCTGGAATGGAATATACCAGAAATGAAATGGCTTTTAAAAAGAGGAATCTAATAAATTTCTAGTTTACTAAGGCCAAGAAAATGTCCCAATTAAAACAAATCTATAGAAATATCCAATCTAAGGCATCCAGGGAAAGACACCTTGGTTCAAGAAGGCCGATGAAGTTCAGGGTTTCTCTCTCAAGTGGAAGGGCACATGGTGAACACAGTCAGGGTTT
>PVIY010064625.1:0-10089 GCA_004026745.1 Myrmecophaga tridactyla
CTCACTCCCAAAAAGCAGGGAGGCCTGAGTGATGGAACCATACTTGTCTCCTGAGTGCTGGTTTCTTAACCTCGACGCCCCTCTTCCGACTCGGCTTCAAGAGCCGGACGCGGCAACCTGGTCTCTTATTCATATTCTGACATTCATAGATGTTCATAGCAGTGGCTATCCAACTTCATTATTGCTGAACTAAATAAATATTAAAAGCTCAATGAGATATCCTGACTCAAATAACAGAATGGTTGAAAGGACAGTAATCAAAGCTAACAACTATCGGTGAGCATATGTCTTACTTATCGCACATAAGTAGGACAATAGAGATTTGCCATCCTTATTTTGAAAGCTATATAGAATTATCTACTATAGCTGTACATAAACATGTCAAACCCAAAAATTGGGTTCCTAGTTTTATATCCAAGAGAAAGCAGTGAAAATCCAACCAATGGTATAGACATGAATTTTCACAGTAACATTATTTGCAAGACTATACAACTGAAAATGTAAGATCTCTGTTAACACCTTAATTCAGAGTTGATTATTTTTTTAAGGGTCATATAAAAATAGTTTAGGCTTTTTAGGTTATAGAGCCTCTGTCACCAGTCTTCCCT
The DNA here is from genome assembly GCA_004026745.1 of Myrmecophaga tridactyla. Lineage (NCBI taxonomy): Eukaryota > Metazoa > Chordata > Mammalia > Pilosa > Myrmecophagidae > Myrmecophaga > Myrmecophaga tridactyla. The sequence goes on from PVIY010064625.1 coordinate 609, forward strand.
TGCATTGCAACAACCAAAGACAATATGTTAAGAATTGGGCTGAGTGTATTTCACTAAAATTTTATGGGCAGTAGTTTGCTGATCCCCGCTCTCACTGTATAAGTATCTTATGGTATGCGGTACATTGCACTACTACACAGCAATGAGAATAAATAAACCAACACAATAAACAACAACATGGTGGAACAAATATACACTTTATTGAAAAAAGGCAAGCACAATTGTATAAAAACAGTATGATTTCACTTCCACATGGTTCAAAAACATACAAACTAATCTCTTACATTGGATGCCAATTTTTGATGGGATGTGTGGATGATATCTGGGCTGGTTATTAAAGTCTTGTTTTTTAGTCTGTGTTCTGGATACAAGGATGATTCATTTCCTAAAAATTGACTTTGTGTATAATAATTTTATAATAATTTCCTAAAAGGTTTTCAGGATAAAGTTCTATGTACTACTATATTGGAAGTGACTTTAAGAATTCATTTTTTCTTCAATCTCTAGTAGTTTCTTATATACAATAAGTATCCAAGTATTTTTTAAAATTTAATGAAGGCCATAAATTTTATCAAATATATCAAACAATAATTGCATTTTATGTTACTCAAAATCTGCTGTCTTGCTTGTAGAATGAGAATGTCTTTATCAATGCAAGGACACTTCTATTCACTTCCCATGAGGAGGGAAACAATGTACTTTCATACTCGTATCATACAATGAACTCTGTTTTAGAACAGTTCATGCCTCAGGGCAGGTAGCAATTTCTGAAGAAGGTGGTCTTGTATATAGTCAGATGGCTACATAGTTTTATTCTACTGGCAGCAGCTGGGTCACCAGAAAAGCTTTAAACATAGAAGTATGTTTCTCATTTGCTTTTCTCTGCTGCCTACATTTCAATTAGAAGACAGCCATTCTGAAGTAAAACACAAATCCCATTGGAAAGCCAATTAGGGTATTTAATTTGTAATAAATGATGAAGCTATAAAAGCTCAAATTTTAAGGGGAGGAATGGAGGGAAGTGAGCCTCTATGATGGGTAGAGTCTAAATCTAAATTCCTAAATAGGAAGCTAAGTCTGGGTCCTGTCTAAAGAGAGTGTATCTTTAATGGGTGTGATGTACCTGGACATACAGAAGCATGTGAAATGAAAATGAGTTTGGATAGAAATCAGAAGAAGGTGAACAAGGAGGACCCCATCCCCTCCCAATATACACTAGAGGAAGAGATAATGATAGCAAAGCTCTTGGGTGTCACAAACATATCATGTTTCTGTGGTTACCTGGTAGACAATTATTAGTGATTACACAGGTGGTTTGAGCTTTGCCTCAACACTATTTCCCACAAGAATCATTTGATAATTTAGTATGGAGATCTTCACACATAATGGCAATAAAATGTGAAAAGACATTAAAATTCACCTAAATCACTTCCTTCAAAATTGATAATAGACTAATTTCACAGATTTTAATGTCATGAGGCTCCTAGCCTTATAGAAAGCAAGATAAACAGCAACAAAACCATATTCTTTACTCAAGTAGAGTTTTCTTCCTCCTTTTTTTAAATTTATTTTTTATTTTATTTTTTTCTTAGGTAGGGTTTTAAAAGAAATAGGAAAAGATCTTCAATGTTGGAATTCATAAAATGGTCTATACCTAATCTTTTTTTCTTTCAAATTTCACATTGACTAGTTAGTGGCAAATAAATCAAGTAAATTAAGTTTTATGGGGTGTGTACTTGACTTTTGTACCTATCTTTATATGTAAATCTAAAGTGCATGTTTAATGAACACATAGCAATCTGTATTTGTCGATATGGAAATGATTCACATATTATAAAATACCACTATATACCTGAACAATTCAGAGAGCATCCCCTTAGACTGCTGCTTTGTATACATTAAGAGACAACTTTTCCATAGCTTTTATTTACACCATGGAATTGTGTAATGTAATGGTCCTCAATGTCACTTGCTCCTCATAACTATTTTAATATTTCAGTCTTCAATGGAAATAAATAAAGCCATCTACCTCCAATACAGCAGCCCTTCATTTATGCTGCAGTCAGCCCTCAATCACTTACCTTGGAAACCTGCCTTGGTTTAGCCATGGTTCTTGGATGCTTTCTCTGTTCACTTAGAAAGAAACAAACAAAAATTGTGAAACACTAATTTTGAATTCCACACAAATAGTTTAATATAAGCACATATTCACCTTTTATAAGATTAAATCAAATAATTTGTATTCAGGACTTACTGAGAGCAAGGGACTTTGCAGTCCAGAAAATTCAGTCTGTGGGTCTCCAGATGCAATTACTTATATCTGCAAAATGGGATTAGTAATGAAAACTTTGGATATATTATTTATTGGATAGTCTCTGGTTATACATTAGATAGTGTATGAAAAGCACCTAGCATTTGTTTAGAACTCCAAAATAGTCTCTATTAGAAAGCAAATAATTTTGTCCCTTAACTCCATTTCTAAAGACTTATTTTAAAGAAACACCTGGAAATGATAAATTACCCATATATAATTCTATTCATCAGTCTTATTTTTAATATAGCTAATCAAATATAAACCATAGAATGGATAAAATAAATTAATATACATCAGTAGAAAGGAATGCAATGCCTCTATCCATAATATTTTATATATAATTGTAGTTTTTATGTCCTCATATTGGTAAAACATTAAAAATATGGTATTTTATACAAGAAAAGAGGTTATCACTAGGCAGTATAATTACAGTTAGATTTCTCTATCTTCATAAAAAAATCTTCCTGTATTGTCTCAATTTATTTAATGGGTGCACATAAATGTGTGTGCATGTATATGTGTTTGTAATATGGAATTAAAACAAAATCCTAATATTGAGATCAGTGAAAAATAATAAATATTGGTTGTCTAGAAAGCATGTAATTATTGTTTGTCAACTAAAATATTAATCATTTGTGTAGACAGAAATAAAAATATAATGGTAAAGATCTGCATTTCTTTCTTAGCCATCCACCTGTACGGTATACCAGATTATAAAGTTGTATGATTATATCTTTCACTCGTTCCTGAGAATGGAACACCAAGTTCCCAGGCACAGAGATATCTATATGATCTAATGCAGTTAAGGAACAATACCAAAATGCATATGGATACAGCTATATCAAAGACAAGTCACTTTTCTGGAATAGGTAGTATGTGTCTGCTTTGGTGGTGGTTTATATTTTAGAGTTCTTCAGACCTTTTCCCCCCTCTTTCCAGTAAAACCATTTCTTTAAAAAACAAAGAAGGATATGGAATTTTACCTAGACTTTTATTTTCACAACATATATCAATCCTTGCATCTGTTTGTGAATAGGAGCCACATGAGCTCTAGTAAGCTAGAGTAGAGGGAGACACACAGCAAACCACCTCCATTTCCACCTTTCCTGTTACCTACACTGCCAGTTCCCTACCATTACATTTAAATATTCTTTATTATCTCACCTGAGCAACAGCAACTTTCCAAGAGAGGTGCACTTAGCCCTGACATAGTTCTATCTATCACTTCAACCTATTGCTCTTGGAATTCTTCCATCCTCATCTCCAGTGACAGAGTGTTCCTGCTACAGTGGGTTCCAGATAACAGACTTGTCCATCCCTGTGTCAGTGACACACAGGGTTGTTTATTGAAGGTGGAAAGGGCCTGAGGGGTAAAGGAGGAAATGGGAATGTTATGTCCAATAACTTGCCAAAGCACTGCCTCTTCCATCATTGTCCATGACTTGGAGAAAGACAAAAGGGTGTATTTATTACCTACATTTCTCACTTAGTGTTCTCTATCACAGAGTTTAATTATAATATGGACAAAAAATGTTATCAGTAGACTTGCCTCATCTGGAAAAACTAACTGAAAGAACCATGATTTACAACACTTACATTAATTTATTGATCTATGTGTCAGAAGTAGTAAAGGTTGTCATGAGGAGTATATAAATTGATATAAAAATAATGTGATTTAATATGGATGATGTGCTGCAAATTGCACACTAATACACAAATGTAAGATATATCATCATTATCCTTTCATAGATTTGCATTAAAACACGTGATTTAGTAATCACTTTAATTTTATCAATCTTAGCATAACATATGCTTTATCTTATGTATGTATATGTGTGTAAGATATGTGTGTGCTGACAGCAGCTGGGATGTCATGGCACTGGGGACCTTTTTGGATCCCCAAGGGGAGCCCTTGCACCCAAGGCCCAGTGTGCCTTCTGCAAGGAGGTGGGCTATGGCCTGATGGTGGTCTCAGTGCAGGTACTGTGCCTGTGTAGAGTGTTCCAGCCAAAGCCTCCACCTCCTGCCTGCCCTTCTGCCTGCAGCCTTGCCTGTGAGAGCCTGACCTTCCTCCACCAGGTCTTCCCCATCTCCCCAGGGGTCACTTTGAAAGAGTCCCAGGCACCTCTGGCCTCTGGTTCACCTAGAGACTTCCAATTATTGCCCTGAGGCCCATTTTTCCATGCACTGGGACTTAGGCTCTCCACAAGTGGACATTGCAGGTCTGGCCACATTGCATCACTATATTCTGCTTGGGAGCTATGATGCAATGGTCCTGCTAGCCCTGGGGGCCACCTCAGTCTGGCTGGCAGCTGAGGTACAGGTACAAATGGCACTGTGACCCTGGCATTTGTGTGCCTGGCCTTCCTGCTCAGTAGGAGAGCCTCAAGCTCCAGGTCTGAAACTGTGGAGGCAGGCCGCTAGGGGAGGAACCACACAGGTGGTGCACCCTCTCTGTCCCTTGGACCTGGAGGTATTCCCTGGTAATCAGCACTGTTACTGTCTGGTGGCAGTGAAGGTGGCTGGCCACAGGGATGGAAGCAGTGCTAGGCCTGGGCCAAGGTGGCTCTCACCATGGTGGTTAGCCCTAAGATCCAGTACTCCTTGGTCTCCTGGGTCACCAGGAGCCTGTATATGTGGATCAGCTTTTTGTCAGTGGAGAGGCTGGAGTTGGTTATGAAACTTTCCAGGATTCTCTGTAAAGCTGCCAGAACTGGCTGTCAGGTTGCCGCATCCCTGCTCCATGCTGCGCAGTGTGAGCCTGGGGCCTCCTGGGCAGTGTAACACTGACTTATGCTTGGCACCAGCCAGTTATGCCTGAGAGCTTCAGCCTGGAGGCCCTGTGTGGGATGCCAAGAACCTCTCTTGGGAACACCCATTGGGGACCCGTAGGGAACCACAGACCCCTGGCACTGCCCTAGGCTCTCTCTGCCCTCAGGAGCTGGTGGAAGAGATCCTGTTCCCTTGCTTCAGTATGAGGTGTGATGCTTTCCTGAGGACAGTGGAGTTTGCAACCCAGAAGCTTGGGCAAGCAGTCCTGTCCAGCTACCTCATCAGACTTACCCACCCATGGAAGGATCAGAGTCATCAGAAGACAGTGAACCTAAGGGTGGGTCCCCAGACAACAGTATAGAGTAGCCCCCAAGTTTATGCTGGAGGCGTCTGATAGCCAATGTCTGTGGGCTACTCTGGACAGCCCCTGCAACACTGGGGCCTGGGCCAATGGGTTCATCACTGTGCCCTGGATTCCCCAAGGCAGCTTTTGCCCTGTAAATGGAGTTCCTCTTCTTACCTGCAAGACTCCCATGCAGAATTTGGTGTGTGCCCTGGTCCGGCTACAGGGTGCTCCCCAACCAGCAACCAAAGTCTGTCCTGAGGTCTGGATCTCACTGTGAAACAGAGAAAAAAATCGAGATTCTTCCTCAAGAATCTTCCCAGCCCCACAACTGTGCTCTGCCCAGTTCTATCCCAGGGTAGGTTTCCTCAGTTGTTTGACAAATGGATCAGTCCAGAGTGTTTAAAATTTTTGAATTAGAATTTTACATGCAATTTTATCCATGTAAAAGCTAGATTAAATTTTTATTTGATCATTTTTCAAAATTTAAATGAGAGCTACTATTACTTTCAGATTTTAAAAGTATACTATAAACACATTAAAAGGCAAAACCAATCTTTTTCTTACCCATCTTCTTTCCCAACTATCAGCAGTTATTTAATATCCTTTGAGATGATTTCCTTGCATACAGGAATATAAAATGATTCATCCACATGTAAAGGTACTACAACTATAGGTTTTTGCAAATTCTTCCACTTCAATAGGAAGAATGCTAATGTATTCCACTTAATGAGTCCATAATATGCTACATTATGGAACCATCTTAATCCACTCATCTATTCCCCTATGGATGGGGACTCTTTGTTTTCAGTTTTGGGTCACTATGCACTCTGCTACCATAAATGTCTGTGAAGATGTATCTTCTTGAAGGCTAATCACAGAACTGACATGAAGTTGGTTCTGCTGCACTTTTCATCAAAAAAGTCAGGGACCAGTCCAAGCACAAAGGAAGTGGAGAAGGACACAATGTCTCCACAGTAGAAATGACAAATAATTTGTAACTCTCTTTAATATGCATCTACCATGAGCCAGTTTGTAGCACCCTGAAATTTCTCAGTTACAGATTTTTTAATTAGATTTTCACTAATGTGTATGCCAACATGTGTGTGTGCTTGTACTTTTAATGCTGATAGTACTTCTCAATTTAGAAAAAAAAGAAAAATGGCAAACACTATTTTTTGAACCAACACTGCTAAAAAAAAACAAAATGAAACATGTGCACTCAGCTTTTGATTTTCTAAGAATCATCCTTGCATTTGTGATCTAAGTCAGTTGAAACAGTACCAATACCTATTTATTTCCATCCTCATCCATCAACTACCAATCTAACAACCCCAAAATATTTCTAGCAAAAATATTAAATTAACAATTACTGATGCAAGTCCACATGTTACAGGATTCAGGATGTTAAAAAATTAGCCAAACCTGATTTTACTTCTAGGGAGCTTACAATATTGAAAATAGACAAGTCTGTTAATAAAATAAATATAATGGATGCTATACATTCATAAAATAATTGAAATGATGAAAGATGGTATATGGTTGAAGAAAAGCAACCATACATGCTTAATTTAAAAACTGACATTTAAGACTGCCATGGAAAAATTGTCATATTTCTAAATGAATAAGTGAAGGAGTTTGTTTTAGCAGTGCAAGAAACAGGATGAACAGAGTAAAGGAGATGACAGTAATTAAGTAGAAGGTATAAAAAGTTTCATTAGTCCTCTCCTTACACTGGAGTAGGAGATATTGATTTAGAGTTTCTGAGGACCATACTATCAAAATCAGTTCTGTTCCCCTCCTGATATTAATTCATTTAGTGATAAGAGTGAAGAATTAAAAGTTCAGTCTTTGCTAAAGGGGTTGCAGAATCCACCTGGGAAAATAAGAACCAGAAATCTAATTTATCCCATGTTTACATAGCACAATAAAGTGAAGGAAGGGGCTTTAGGGGTTTAAGTCCTAACAGATATTAGGTAAAATAAAAGGTGATCAGTCTATTTTTCAGCTGTCAGAGGCATCATGAGAAAGATTTTTTCATCTAAGGTAGGTTTATGAGGTTTCAACATTTTAAAATATTTCCAAATATCTGAGATATTTTGTGCTGCATTTTCTTGTCTAGTCTATCTAACTTTGGTGTTTCCTTGGCATCATTTTGATCTGGCATGGGCTTTCAGTTCAGTGAAATTTACTGAATGTCCTAACGCAATAGATGCTAGACATCACATATTTCATGAATGACATGTAGACTTTTGTTACCAATTAAAAAAATTTTTGACAAGAAAATAATACCTCTTTAAAAGTGACACTTGTCTGGATATTTTCTGAGGATAGAAGAAGATTTTCAGAAACAACTTTCTTCTTTACAGATAAGAGTTTGTGGATGTCCAGAAATTTAAAGGTGGATTTACTATTTTCTTGATCATTTTTGCTAAAATTTAGAACAAATAAAAGAATAATCAAGAATGAGTCAAATGAGATTTATCATTTCTTTTGTGATTTACCTCCTCTACCTTTGCTATCTTGCTCAGATACACAGATCACAATGAGTTAGTGATATCCATCATTTCTGGGTTTATTAAACTGAGTGTCATTTCTGGAGTCCTTGTGTCTGATTATTATATCATCCTATCAGTTTTAAAGATCCACTCTGCTGAGGGGAGAGTCAAAGCTTTTTCCACTTGTACTTCCCACTTGACTGCTGTTGTGATTTTCTGAGGAACTATGCACTTCATGGATTTCTGGTCCAGATCTTCCCATTCCTTAGATCAAAACAAAATGACCTCATTACTTTACACTCATGTGATTCTCATGTTACATACTCTGATTTATAGCCTGTGGTACAAAGATGTGAAACAGACCCTGGAAGGAGTGAAAATAAAAAGTGGTTTTAAATATCAATTAAAAATATTATGTATATTTTGTACATATATATAGCTATGGTCATTATTTTCATAAAATCAAATGGGAATACATGTGAAAAAGTTGTCTCAATTACTTATTTAAAAAAAGTTGTTTGTATATAATTTCAGTCACATCACTATTTTGTGCTTTTAAATGCAAATCTTGAATTATTGATTATGAATTTACATATACTTCTTCCTCTTTGTAGAAAATTTACCTAACTCTTTTGTTACATCAAATTTTTATTTGTTCTATTTTTGTTTGTCTAGTGTTTCAATTACTCTAAGAAATTGTATTTACTAAATAACTCTTGAACATTCAGATATTTAGTGTTCTATTTCAGGTGAATCCAGTAGTTTTATACTAAGGAATATTATAATCTAGTAGGAGGAATAAATATTAATTAGACATTCAAATAATTCATATAAAGCTGCAAATCAACATGAAATTAAATGGTTAAGTGCTATAAATCAGAAACAAAATGTCTTAAATTGATTAGTATGTTGAGAAGGAAGGTTTACCAAAACAAGGAAATTTTGTCTCAGACATAAAGGGTGTTAAAGATGCAATTGTGTAGAGGAAAGGATTATAGTAAGAGATCCTGGCAATTCAAGTAGAAATGAGGAAGATGGCATCTTGCCCTGTTAGAAGAAATAAATTCCAACATGTTTAGTTTATGAAAGACAAAGAGGAGGGCTTCAGGAAAATGCATCCTAGAATGTACTCCCATCATTTCCTCCAAAAAGGTTTCCTTTCTTTCTTCCCCTTTTTCAGCTTGGAAAAAATGTGCTCAGGATCTGAATATTTCATGCATGTTACTCAAAGAATCTGTACCGTGTCTGAGGAACAAAATGGGAAATAAGCAAATAAATGATAAAATAAAAATCTCAAATGCCCAAATGATACAGTTTAAGCTTTAAAGGAAGAATTAATGTGAAATATGTTCAGTGGAAAAGAAAATAAAGAAAAAAATACTATTTACATTAATATTCTATTTATAATAACTTAAATTGTATCTGTTTGTGTATCTATGAAATAAACTGGAACCTTATTCTATGCAAGAGCTTAATAGTGGTCATTTCTAAGTGTTTGAATATTAAGTAATCTTAATTTAATTTTCTTTGCATTATTTTATACCTAAAAGGCTA
>PVIY010064626.1:0-10088 GCA_004026745.1 Myrmecophaga tridactyla
TTCAAGTCTTTTTCCCATTTTGTAATTGGATTGGCTATCTTTTTGTTGTTGAGTTGAACAATCTCTTTATAAATTCTGGATACTAGACCTTTATCTGATATGTCGTTCCCAAATATTGTCTCCCATTGTGTAGGCTGTCTTTTTACTTTCTTGATGAAGTTCTTTGATGCACAAAAATTAACAACCACTCTTGATTGGGTTACTGACTCTAGGGAAATGATCTAATTAGATTCAAACATACAGTATTGAAGAGGGATTATTCTGCCTTTAACAAAATGGGATTTAAATTAAAATATGGCTTTTCTAGGGGACATACATCATTTTAAACCAGTACATTCCACCCTCTGGACCCTGAAAAAGACATATTTTCCCCATTTACAAAATACATTAATTTCATAACAATATCAGAAATCTTTAAACCATTTCAGTAGCAATACACACGAAATACAAAGTTAGAAATGTACAAACTCCTATCAAAGTTAGTTACAGGCATAGTCTGTTCTAAGGCAAAATTATCCTCTGTCTCTGGACCTATAAAACTCAAAACAAGTTATTTGCTGCCAACATACAATGGAGGAACAGTCATAGGATACATATACCCATTCCCATAGGGAGGAAGGAACACAGGGGTCACTGGACCCATACAGTTTTGAATACCTGCAGGGCAAAGTCAATAAGATTTCAAAGTCTGAGAGTCATTTACCTTCAGGACTTCCAAAACAGTAGTCCCACCTCTCCAAGGCCTATGCAGAGGCCTGCATCGAACACAACCTTGGGGAAAATTGGGGAGACCACATTTTTCTTGGTTCCATCTTCTCCATGCATTGGGGCCGCACCTGGGCTCTCTGCTTCCTGGGCACACACTCAACCCCTCCATCTGGTGGCAACCAGGCTCTCTCCAAACCCCAAGGAATGTGCTTCACCCTCTCCAAGGCCTGAGGCAGCATAATAACTCTTCCACTGCAATGAACTGGAAGGCCCATCCTCTGCCTTCGGGGAAACTCACCCTCTTCACATGCTTGGGTGGGTCTGCTCTTCTGGCCCGAGGCTTCTTGACTCCAGACCCCAGCCTCAATGCCTTTGCCTCTGAAGATAATTTTCCTCCAGTGTGACACTCCTCTGAAACCCCCAGTCTAGACTGGTAGCAGCTCTGTTTATACAGGTCCCACAGCACTCTCATTGGCTTTCTATGCAGTAGCCTTGGATCATTCCCATCAGACATAAGGAGTTTCCACAAATCCTGGAGAACTCCATGTCCGATCCTGGCTTTCTTTGAAACAGCTAGCTGTTTCCACATTTGGTTAAATCCTCACACAGGGCACTATTCTCTGGGGTCTCCCTTTCTGGAGGCCCAGAATTTTCCAGAACTTCAATTTCTGGTTTCTTTGTACTCAGGACTTCAGTTTTCAGCTTATCTCTTTCCTGTCACATTTCACTATGAGCTGCAAGGAGAAACCAGGCTGCATTTTCCACATTTAATGTGGAGATCTCTTCTGCTAAATATCCAAGTTCATAGCTGTTAAAATCTGCTTTCCAGCCAAAACCACTAGTCAATTTTGCCAGATTATCTGCTATTTTAAAACAAGGATCACTTTCCTTCCAATTTGCAATAGCACATGCCTCATTTCTATCTAAGACCTTGTCAGAGGTATCGTTAGAGTCTACATTTCTACCAACAGTCTCTTCAAAACATTCTAGGCCTTCTTTATCAAGCTTCTCACAACTCTTCCAGAATCTTCCCCATATCCATTTAGAAAGCCTTTCCAACATGTTTGGTATTGGCAAACTGCAGCAGCACCCGACTCCTGATACCAAAATTTGTACTAGTTTGCTAGCTGCTGGAATGCAATATACCAGAAACACAATGGCTTTTAAAAGGGGGAATTTAATAAGTTGCTAGTTTACAGTTCTAAGGCCTAGAAAATGTCCCAATTAAAGCATGTCTATAAAATATCCAATCTAAGGCATCCAGGGAAAGATACCTTGGTTCAAGAAGGCCAATGAAGTTCAGGGCTTCTTTCTGAAGTGGAAGGCACATGGCGAACACAGTCACAGTTTCTCTCTTGGCTGGAAGGGCACATAGCGAGCAAGGCATCATCTGCTAGCTTTCTGTCCTGGCTTCCTGTTTCATGAAGCTCCCTGGTAGGCATTGTCACTCTTCATCTCCAAGGGTCGCTGGCTACTTCTCCCCTAATCCATCTTAACAACCACTCTTGATTGGGTTATGTATCCAAGGAGATGATCTAATTACAGATTCAAACAAAGTATTGAATAGGGATTATTCTGCCTTTATGAAATGGGATTTATATTAAAACATGGCTTTTCTAGGGGACACACATCCTTTCAAACCAGCACATATACCTAAGCCCTAATCTTCAATCCTCTGATCTACTCTCTATACTCATTCTCCTGCAGATCTCACTCACCTCCATGGCATCAATTATTATGTAAATAAAACTCTATAGTCCCCAGCTTCATCTTAGGCTACCCAACATGGTTTCATCACTTCCTTTTTTCTTTTAGGCTGTATGGTGGGGGTCACATTTCATTGTTTTTCCATGTGAATATCCTGTTATTACAGCAACATTTGCTGAATTTTTTTTCTTCCTTTTGTTTGCTTGTTTGTTTGTTTTTAGGAAGTGTATGAGCCAGGAATCGAACCCAGGTCTCCTGCATGGCAGGTGAGAATTCTACCACTGAACTGCCCTAGTACCCCCCTCATCATCATAGCTTTTTATACATTTGCATTTTATACCCTATAAAAAGTAAAAAGTGGAGTTACAAACCAAAAATACTATTTTACTGGCATTTGAAATTTGCCAGTTTCAATTTCATTGAAATTGAAATTACACATGTAGTTCTACCTTTACTGGAGAGCTTTATTTTTTATTCTTCTTCAGTATACTGTCAATGTCCTTTTTTAAAAATCTGAAGAATTCCTTTTAGCATTGTTAGTATGGCAGGTCTAGTGGTGAAAACCTTTCTCAGCTTTTATTTATATGGGAATGTCTTAATCTCTCCCTATCTTCAAAGAATAGTCTCACTACATGTAAAATTCTTGTTGGCAATTATTTTCTTTTGGCACTTTAAATATGTTATCTCATTGCTTTCTTGCCTCCATAGCTTCTGATTAGACACTGGCACTTAATCTTATTAATGCTTATTTTGATATGATGTGTTTCTTCTCTCTTGCAGCTTTCAGGATTCTCTCTTTGTTTTTGACTTTTGACAATTTGATTCTAATGTGTCTTGATGTGGATTTTCCTTGAGTTTATCCTTTGGAGTTTGTTGAGCTTGTGTGTGTGTGTGTGTGTGTGTGTGTGTGTGTGTGTATTCACTAAACAGAGAAATTTTCATCTGTTATTAATTCAAATATTCTTTCTGCCCTTTCTCCTCCTACTGAGAATCCTGTAATCTGTATATTTGTACACTTGAGAGTGTCCTCCATATCTCTTAGGCTCTGTTCTTAATTTTTCTCTGACTGTTCCTCAGACTGATCAATTTCAACTGTCTCATCTTCAAGTTCACTAATTCTTCCTTCTGCCAGCTCCAATATGTTGCTGAACCCCTCTAGGTAATTTTTAATTTCAATTATTGTGGTCTTCAGCTCCAGTTTTTATCTTTGTTTTTTATAATTTATATCTCTTCATTGAAATTCTGATTTTTCTCATGTATCATTTTTCTGTTCTTTGTCCATATTTTTCCTTTAACTCCTTGAGCATGTTTAAGATTAGTTTTTAAGGAGCCTTTGTTTGGTATGTCCAATGTCTCTTTGTTGACGGTTTCTGATGTTTTATCTAGCTCCTTTGGATGGGCCATCATTTCCTGGTTTGTTTGTTTGTTTTGTATGCCTTCTAAACCTTTGTTGCCCAGTGTATATTTTAATGTTTTAATGGGTTAACTGTGTGGAATTTCGTCCTTGAGGTGTCTTTTCCTTAAGTTTGTATCCAGCTAATGTTATGACAGAGATATCCTTGAAAGCCAGGAATTAACAAAACCAATGAATCAAACCAAAGATCAACACACACACACAAAATCACATACACACACACCATTTACAGTCTTTTCATATTGGCTCCATATTGGCTAGTAATTTTCTTCAGAGCTTAGCCATCCTAATCATGAACTGAGATCAGTCTAAGGTGAAAGCTTAGGGCAGCATCAGTCTTTTCTATTCAGGGTGTCTTGTCCTAGACTGCAGTCATGATCTTAGGAATTCCCTAATTTGCATATATCTGACCCTCTGTGATCTGATTGTTTCTTACACTGATTTAGCTGCCCACAAGCTGTTTCAGCATGCAAGGTAAGTTTTAGGATTGTGAGTCAGAGATGAGTATTCTAGTTCAGTCCTTCAAGCTGCCACCAGACAGATTGTTTGAGATATATATGTACCCCAATATGTGCATAGAGGTTACTGTGCTCCAATACTCTGAGAAAGATGGTTCTGCCAGTTTTTGCTAGTTGTTTAATGATTCTGTAGGAGGACAAAACCCTGGAACTTCACACTCCATCATTTTGGTGATAACACCACACCCTGTATTCTATAAACTAAATCCACCACAGCTTCATCCAAATCAAATTTCCTTCAATATCTTCAACCCCACCCCACCCTATCTTATAGTTAGGGAAGAACCTAGGGCTGAAGCAATATTCTTAGATCATCCCATCTAATTTGGGTCAGAATCTTCAATATCCACACCCACAATTCAGCTTGAAGTCACATCTTCATAAAATATTAGCATATGTGACCTGGCCCAAGGCTTCCAGCAAGAAGAACTCAGTCATATAGTTCTGAAAGAGGGAAAAATTTATTGGTCTTGGGGAATCTCAAGAAGAGGGAAGGGGAAAGTTCTTCAAAGGAGATGAGGGGATGGGGAGTCCAGTGAGGGGATCATCTCCTAACCAGTGTTACAAAAACTCCAATATTGATTACCTTCTATGTGTCAGGAACTTTTATAGGTAATGGGTGCTTTAAGGTAAAAAAAAAAAGACTTTAGACTTGAAGGGATAGGCAAGTAAGTCATGGTAGAGAGCACAGGGAGTGAGAAGGGAAACAGGCTGAAGTACACAGGGCAGCTGGAACTCAGATCTCTCCTAGGTCTTCTTCTTTACAGAATTCTTTTTACCTGCAACAAGACACACACAGTTACTGTTATTCTTGGGTTTAAGACCCAAGGCTCAGGTCTGCCTTCCCAATTTCCTTTATGCTCCCCCATTTTCTTGCCCTGCCCAGGCCCTAGAGAGAAAGAGGTCATCCCTGCACGTGCCATTGTCCTTCAGGTGTGCAGAAGTAAGGAACACCCTAAGTGATTGGGGACTGACTTTGGGGGAAGCCCAATTGTTTCAAGTCTCCAAAATATCCTGTAAAGGGTAGGGACCACATTATTGAGGCCACGTAAAAAGCTCAATGTCTGGGATGATGACAGTGTATGGAGGATAAAATGGTCACACTGTGTAAAACTGCTCTTTGAAGAGATTCCATAAGCCAATGTATATGTTCTCAGCTGACTTTTATGGAACATTTGACACAACTCAGTACTTTCTCATTCCTGAAAGTCTTTACTCCCTTGGCTTATATGTAGCACATTTTCCTAATTCTTCTTATCCTTTTACTGTTTCCTTTGAGTACTTCTCTTTCAATATTTTGTTAATCATGGATTTTTGCTTAAATTGGATTTTTTTAATAATGCATTAACATACCATTTATCTTGCTTACCGGGTTTTTGTTGCCCCCTGAAATTTTTCACATAAAGTAATGCCTTATTTACCTCACCCCCATCCCAGCTCTATAATTTCTATAATTCCTCTTAAAGCCTGGCACTAACCAGGGCTCTTCTCATTCTGTTTTTCTCATTCTAAACAATTTCCTTGCATAATTTCATCCTTAGCCATACCTTCAACAATGACCTACCTATATGTGGATTACTGCCAAAGTTACATACTTCAATCCTAAACCCCTCTACTTAGCTGCAGAAACGCATTTCCAATACGTACTGAATTCCACCACCACCACCCCCATTTAGTTGCGTTACAGACAGTTCCAACCCAACATGTCAAAATCTAAGCTCTTTGTTTTTTCCTCAAACCTAACTGCGGTCTTTTATTAAATATCACATGATATTTATAGAATATCAGCACGATCATTCATGTATACTCAGGATGGGGACCTGTATCCAGTCAGTGAAAAATCCTGTAGATTCCAACTCTGATGTATCTCTCAAATGTGTCTTCTCCTTTATATATACTCTGTCATTGCTGAAATTCACATCTTATTATTTTCACAAGAATTAGTCTTTATGTTACCACCAATGTTATCATTTAATATGCAAATCTCATCATGTCTGATCAAAATGTCCAGTTATTCTTTCATTGCCTGCCAAGCTTTCAAATTCCAATTCCAATTCCATTGATGATTAGATCTACGATTATGAAAAAGTTATTGTTTTAAAATCACCTGTCTTCTTTATAAATTTGAAATAATAGACTCTAAAAGAATTGTTGAGAAGATTAAATGACATTACATCTGTAAAGAGTGTAGCACCATCCGTAATAAATGCTCAATAAATATTTGTAACTATCATGTCATTCCACTACTTAGAATCCTTCAGTGGCATCACAATCAATTTCCATATAAAGTTCAAAGCAGAGCATACACGGCACATAAAGATCTTATAAAAGGCCAGCTTTCTGTCATGGCCCAATATAAATCATATTTTATAGCCATGATAAACTCCTTGAATGGATCATGTTCTTTAACTTCTGTTTCTTTAGGTATGTTTTTCTTTTTCGTTTTTTTTTTTTTCCCTGACTGTTCTTTACTTATTCACCAAGATTCATGCATTTACTCATCCTGGAGGTCTTTGCTTAACCTTTCCCCAGCTCTGTTGTTTCCTTATGGTCTACCATGGTTCAAATTTACTCCCTTATTATAACATTTGCCATACTATATTCTAATAATTGTATTCTTCTCTTGTACTCTGTGGTCACAGGAAGTTTTTGTTTATCATTATATAATCTGCAAAGAGCCTTGGACAAAACAAGTACTCAAAGTAAATGAATAATATGCTCAATAATTCAACAGACATTGTCAGTATGCCAGGACATGTGCTATACTTTACAGGTACATAGATGAATATGAGGGGATTTCTGATTCATGGCAATTTGGCAAACCTGCAAGAATTCCTCATTTCTTCCCCACATAATTCTCTATAGGAAAATTATAAAACAGCAAAAGAAGTCTCAATACAAGGAACCAATATAAAACTACAAGAAACATCTGAAGAGATCAAAGGTCATTGTGAGCTAGTGGGCAGTGGGCAGGGGCAGGAACCTGATTTGGCTCAAGGCTAGTTACAGCAGTGGTGAAACTTGCTGGTGAAGAGCTTCTAAATTTTGTGCCTGCCTTTCTCCCACCTTGCCTTGAGAATCACTGCCTGCTTCTGTGCCCTTGTGGGACACAAAAAGCAGCAGATCAAGCTTCATGTTGTTGGCAGAATAATATCAGGATACCAATAGAGCACTGCAGGCACGAGGTAGGGGCTACTCATGTGAGTGAGTGGTCAGTGATGGCTCTCTGATGCCTGAGCCTCCTCCACTCTGGGATTCATTACCACCAGTCTCCTCAAATTCACTAAGAAGAGGCACACTAAAGGATATAGTCTCTCCCTCCAAATATATTGAAAGACAGAGTAGCTGATACTTAGAGCTTAGATGGCACAGTAATTAAACATGTGAGTAGAACACCCATAACAACAAAAAAAAGAAAAACAGAAAAACCTATACAACATAGATAGGAACTGATCAAGATTTAAAAATAAGCATAACATCTGAAAAGGGGGAAGATATTGTTAATACGAAACAGGAACTCAAAGTTTAAAAATGACCAAGCTTGAAATAGTATGTATAAGAAATTCAGCATCTCAAATAAAAAAAAATAGGTAGGATAAATAGCAGTTGAAAAAACTGAAGGATGAACTGGTGTGTAGAATAACCACATGGAAGGAGTCTCCCAAAAAAGCAGTAAAAAAAAAAAAGACAAATAAAATATACAAAAACAAAAAAACACAACAAACTAAAAAGCATGAAGAAGTAGATGTGCCAATTTTCAGAAAATAGAAAGTGCAAAGATAGAAAAAAATAAATGGAGGGGTGGAGACATTTGAAGAAATAATTATAAATTTCCAAAATTGAAAAAGTAGGACCACATAATAAAAGGGTTCATAAAGTTTCTAAGAGTAGAAATAAGGAAAACACCTTACATAGACTCATTATACTTAAAAGATGAAGAGAAAGTTCTGGAAACTTCCCAAGAGAAAGAATAAATCATCAACTAATGAATATAAGAATTAGACTGACAGCAGACCTCTCAACAACAACAGTAGATGCAAGAAAATTATGGAGTAATATTTTCAAAGCCCTGAAGGAAAAGAAATTTGAACCTGTATTTTATATTCTGGAAAGCTTTTGTTTAAATGTGAAGGTTCAAATAAAAGATATTTTCAGGCATGCAAGGAAAGCTTGTTACCTACAGATTCACATTCTTTTTTTTTTGCATGGGCAGGCTCTGGGACTCAAACCCGGGTCTAGAGCACAGCAGGCAAGAAATGTTCAAATAAGAACAGAAGTTACTTCAGAAGAAGCTGTATAAGTATATCAAAGTAAGAGATATTTAAAAACTTATAAATTTTATTATTTATTGGTATCCATAGCAATCCAGAAATAAACTGACTAGAGTCTGTATCTAGTCAATATCTACATGGTGGGCCAAAAGCAGGACAGGTGTATGTGGTTGAGATCAAAGAAACATGACAGCATGTAAAGCTTATGTTATTTTTTTTGAGGAGGTAGAAAGATGAAGGATATTGGTTAGTTGAAAAAAACTCAAAAGAGATAAACAATATGAATCAAATTAATGGCAACTAAAAAAATTTGTGTTAGCTGTTAAGTCATACTGCAAAGTCATAGTAATCAAAACACTGAGATACTGGCACAAGCAGAGGGAAGTAGAGCAATGAACAAAGCAGAGCTCAGACAGATCCATTTATAATGGAACTTCATATATAATAAAGGGGATCCAAGAGGCTATGGAGAAAGGTAAGCTATTTACTAATTTTTGGGAAAAATGACCGACTATATGGAGAAAAATAAAACTTGATATCCATTTAACATCAAACACAAAGGTGTCTCCCAGATATATTAAGAACTAAATATGAAATTTAAAACTAGAGAAGATACTACAAGGGAGTAACCATGAGACATCAGTGTGGGAAAATTCCCTAATATCAAATCTCAAAAACAAAAGCATAAAATAAAATACTGATGGGTTTGATTATGAAACTATTAAGGACTTCTGTTTAACAAAGCATACCAAGGAGGAAGTTGCCAGAAATCAAATTAGGAAAAAACATTTGCAATGCTTAAAACTGACAAGGGACTAGTAGCAATGCTACATGGAGAACTCCTACAAATCAATAAGGAAAAGATAGGAGCCCAAAGTAGGAAAATGGGCAAAGATTATGAATTGGAAATGTGCAGAACAGGAACGCCACCGGCTAAAAAACAAAAAGATAGTTCAATTTCAAGTAATTAAAGAAATGCAATAATATATCCTCTTATGTGTATGAAATTAGAGAACTGATAATGTCCAGTGTTGATGTGGATTTAGGAAGCTGCAGAAAATTTCAGGTACTGCTGGAGGAAATACATATCAGTGCAGCTATTCTGGTGGGCAACTGAGCAGGGTTTTGTCAAATTAAGGAGTTGCATCCCGATAACCCTGCAACCCCTTTCTAGGATCCATATATTCATCTTGGGGGTTGCCCCTATGAAACTTGCTCCTGCAAAGGATAGACTAAGCCTACTTAAAATTAGGGCTAAGAGTCACCCCCAGAGAAAACTACAAGAAACTGCTAAAAGAAATTATAGAAGACCTAAATAGATGGAAGGGCATACCATGTTCATGGATTGGAAGACTAAATATAGTTAAGATGTCAATTCTACCTAAATTGATTTACAGATTCAATGCAATACCAATCAAAATCCCAACAACTTACTTTTCAGAAATAGAAAAACCAATAAGCAAATTTATC
>PVIY010064627.1:0-10087 GCA_004026745.1 Myrmecophaga tridactyla
ATCCATACCTGTCTCTTCTCCCTATGCCTTGATTGAAAGCTTCTGTACATTGTGGGGCTTTTTCTTAGGCTGTTTTGGAATCACTGAGGTACTTTTTTGAAGCACTTTCCCTTGCATTTTACATAGTCAGAGAGACCTTGGGTCCTGGTAAAATGGTTGCATAAAGCACATATTCTGGGAAAGCAGAGGGTGGAGGAGGTGATGCACCCTATCTTCCCCTTCTTTCACTTTTTCCAGTTCAGTTCCACATAGCAAATATTTGTTGAGCATCTTTTCTGTGCTGGTCGTTGTGCTAGGTTCAGGAGTTATATAACTGAATAAGGTAGAGCCCTTTCTCTACAGAGTTCACAGTCTAGCCGAGAAGAAAGGCATTAAGCAAGGAGTTGCAATTGCGATGATGATGCCACAAGGAGAATCAGGGTAAGTCAAGCTGGGAATCAAGTGAGAAATGAAAGGTGGGCTGGAGTTAGACATGGGAAGGGACTAGAGTAAGAGAGGAGGATTCAGAACAAAGGAAATAATATGTACAAAGACCTAAAATGTGGAAAGGGTGTGGTGCACTGGAAAAACAAACAAAAATGTCTGGCAAAATAGTGGAGGGAGACGCGAGATAAAGCAGGAGAGGTGGGTAAGGGTCTGATAAGCAAGTTAGGGATGCCGTTCTAAATACCATGAGAGGCTTTTGAAAAGTTTAAACATGGGTCTGATGTGATCTGATCTTTCTTTAAAAGTGATCATTCTTATTGCAATGTCCAGACAGGAGAAGAGAGGGGCAGTGGCTAGAGAAACAGAACACTAAAATTAAGGGGCCCACTAAGGATAGGATAGTGGTGGTGGAGATAGAAATATGTGAACACATTAGAAATATTTGAGTGAAAAAATGACAGGACTTGTTGATGATTCAGCCATACAGGGTGAGGGGGAGAGGGAAAAGTCAAAAGAACCTGTTCACAATTGGCAAAAGGTGGAAGCAACCCAAGTGTCCATCAGCCAATGAATGGATGAACAGAATGTGGTTTAGCCATATGAGGGAATGTTATTCAACAATGAAAAGGAATGACATTTTGATACATGTGACAGCATGGATGAACCTTGAGGAAAGCAGGTTGAGTGAGACAAGCCAAGACACAAAAGAACAAATGTTGTGTGATCTCCTTGATATGAAATAATAAGAAAAAGCAAATTTACAGAGTTAGAAACTAGAATACAAGTTACCAGGGGCCAGGGTAGAGGTAGGGAATGGGGAGTTAGTGCTTAATTGGTGCAAGTTTCTACTTGAAGTGATGGAAAAGTTTAAGTAATGGATGGTGGTGAGAGAGTAGTGTTGCACTTGTGAACATTGTATAATTAACAACACTGAATAACATACTTGAAAATACTTGTAATGGGGAGATTTTAGGTTGCATATATGTTACTAGAATACAAATTTACAAAAAAAACAAAGAACTGTACAACATAATCAGTGACCTCTAATATCAACTATGGACTATAGTCAATAGTGCAATTATAATAATATTCTTTCATCAATTGAAGCAAAGAAGCCCCACTTATGCAAGGTGGTAATAATGGGGGAAGGGGTAAATGGGAACTCTCTACTTTCTGAATGTTTTTCTATAAACCTACAACTTCTCTAATATATATATATATTTAAAAGTACCCACCTATGTTCCGTTCTCCATGGGGGTTAATCTAACCAACAAATTTGAGTAAAATATGAAAATACAAATGCGGCGGATGGATCAATGGTAACTAGTAACTGGCAGGATCTTTTAACACTTTTACCCAAAGAGCTGGTTGTGCTGGAAATCTCAAACCTGCCCAGAATCAAACCAGAAGAAGGTGAGCTGAATATCCTCAAATCTCAGCCTCTAACTTTGGTCGCTTAAAAGGCAGCATGTGAAGAATAATTGCACATTTCAGAAATACCTTCGCTCTAGTTCAGTTGGATGCTCTTTTTCCACAAAACACCAAATGAGAGAGCCTGGCCACAATATGTTGATTCCTCCTAGAAACTTAGGGGGACAAAGATGATTTCCTGAGGTAGTGAACCAATTAAATTATCAAATAGGCTGAGCAGCAACTTCTTTCTGGCTCCCCTGTGGGAGTCCTGGCAGATGGACTTGGCCCTGTAATAAAAAAATGGCTCTAGAAATGCTCAGAAAACTATTGATTCCAAGATGACAAATGAGGAACAAATCCAATCTAATCAGCCAACCAAAACTAATCCTTTCTTTCCCAAACAATGTCCATAGACTGCCCAGCACTATGATTAAGCAGGCTTTTATACTCATTTTACCTTCACTGCCCTCCATGCCAGGTCTCAGAGTTCTCCTAATTTCATTTTCAGTGAAGTCTTGATTTATTTAAACAAATAAACCCCCTTGACTGATTGTTTAGACACCTTGTTAGTTTCACTCCCAGGTGCTGTGGGGTGGGGGAGTGGTGGCATAGTCTGTTATAATTCAAGAAATAGAGAAAAGAGGTACTTTTTTTTAATAAAGACTTTCAAATATGAAGCTTAGGTTCTGGAAAAATCAGAGCCATTGATTTATTTCATTCATTCATTTACAGTTCCAATGGGCCATCTCAATTCTAGTGGGAATGCAGAGATAGTTTGGGAGCGGGTGGTGAAATAGGATGATAGATACCCCAACTCTATCCTCTGGGGCTCTATCATCTTGGGTTTCCTTTCTTTTCTCTTCCACCTCTCTGTTTATGGTGCAGGGACTGCCAACAGCACGCCTTATAGCACCCAGCTCTTGTCTGTTGATTTTCCAGGTGAGTTTGTGATAGTGCTGTTTCTAGGATTCTGCTGTACTGTCCAGTCAAGGAAATAAAGTCTCTGTAGGTTTGATTCCCTCATGTAATCTCTAGTCTAAAATTAGTCTGACTAATCTATAGTTATTTCAGCTCTGCCTGATCTTTGATTTTTGTTTCAGAACAGCACTTTTGCAAATGGTTCAAAGGTTTCCTTGTCTAGAAGGCTCTAAGTATCCCACCCCTCTTAATACCATGCCCTCCACCTGGTCCTCACCCATCAGTTGGTCTGGAGAATATTTACATGACAATGCGTAAGGTTAAATCATTCTTTTGGTAAAGGTGGGCTTTATCCCTATTACTCTAAGTTTTCCTCTCTACTTGTCCTTCAGTGTGGACTCAAGAGCAGGTGGCATCATTCCCCAGGGCTTGTCTGCATTCATCATTCTCTACCAGCCAGAAAGGGACCCTCTGTCTCTTTGTAATATGGCCTACATTTCAGTTGCCCACAAAGTTTATTTCCTGTAAAATAATATTTTTATCCCCAATTTGCTGAACAAATACAGCTGAAGGATCCTGGATCCATGAATGAGCAAATCTGTCCTTGCTCAGAGAAGGACAAATCACAGGAAGCTCAAGCATAGAGGATGTCTCAAATGTAAGGGTGTGTGTGACCTTTGTGGAGTGATGCTGGAAGAAAGAAGGCAAAACTGGCAGGTTGGGGTTCAAGTAAGGATGTGCCTTTTCAATATTTTCAAAGGGTGATATGCTGACCTGAGAAGGTGATAAGGCAAACTATATGAAAACAAGGCCTTGAGCTCCCCTGAGAAGTTAGTGTAGAGGAGTAGTTTACCTCTCCAATCCCCATTGATAAACAAACAACCTGGGTTCTCCCCTTAAGTTCACTATCCCTGAAGTTAGAACCTGGCTAGGCAGGCTACCCTCAATCATTAGGACATTCCTGTAGGCAAATTTTGAAAAGTGACTTTTCTCAATTACTGTATTTTCAGGTGTCTTCATGTCTGCAAAGGCTAAAGCTTTAGAAGCTTGGGTGGCCTCCCTATCATCTCAGAGGGCCCGAGTTCCCAGGGGCACAGGTAGCCTGTGCTGCCTGTTTCTTTGGTATCTCTCTGCCCTCTCATTACTCAACCACCCCAGGTGAGCAGTTTTCCAGAATCTTACCATGACAGTTTTACAACATTGAAAATGCATTAGACTGCCATGAAAAGTGAAAGGCATACTTCTTTCAGGGGAGGGGGGCATCTGGTCATGTGGTTCAGCAGGAGGAGAGGCAGAAAGAGCTGATGTCAGGCCCTCTAAAGCCTCTTAAAACCCAGAAATCCTTGGCTTTGGCTATAAGACCAGTTATGCTCAAGCCATCTTTTAAATACACCCTGCACAATTTCACAGTCAGCGTCTACACTACAGTCTCTTTGGCCCAGAAGAAGTTGCAGATAGGGACTCAGAGGATGTTTGCATTAACATGAACAGTTTAACATGGTAAAGGGAATCAACTACCCCCACAGTATTGCCTGCCTTCTGATGAAAGGAGGTAGAGTGTATTTTACACAAGGGAAAAAATTCCTTTTGCAGTTAATGATAGAGTTGCCCCAGTGTGGTGATACACATTTGGGGATAGACTAACTTCAAGAAAAGAGTCTAGTTGATGCCTCTCTCCTTTTTCTCTCTCCTCATCCCAGTTCCTCCTTCCCTCTCTCCCTCTTATTTCCTGTAGGCTGTTTCTACTATTATTCTGTTTCCACAACCAGTGCTAATCTGAAATCACAGTTTTTAGTCCACATTAAGCTCCCTAACATGGGTGAAATGACTGTGTGTGTATCATTAAGTCCAGGACAAACTTGTTCTCCCCCTTACCCCTCTGATTAAGGGATCTCCAGTCTCCTTCCTCTACTGGCTGCTTCCTGGGAAATGTGTAAGGGATGCAAGTGTGGCATGAGTGAGGGGAGTGCAGGCAAATCTTCTCCATTTACTAGGACCTTGCCTAAAAGTATGAAATGCAGAATCCTGGCCTCCACCCCAGACCTATACAATGACTCTTTGTAGTTAAACAAAATCACCAGATGATTCATATACAGATTAAAGTTGAAGAGGCACTTAGCCAATAAACAGATAGGTGGTTGAATCCCAGGAAACAACCTGGGACAATTTCAGGCATTAGGTTAATCATGAGCTACTCCACACAAGCCAAAGTCACCAATGACAAATGATAAGGAAGTATTCATGACATTCTTTAGGAAGTGCAAGGGGATATGTTGTGTGTATGTGAGCGTGTGTGTGTGTGTGTGTGTGTGTGTGTGTATATACATGTTCTGACCTTCTAAAAGAGAGTTTTGGGGAGTAGAGGAGAATAATAATAACGTCATTGGACATTTATTTAGAATATCTCTATGTCAAGCATTGGGAGTAAAGTAGAGCACAAGGTAAACCAGTTGCCCCTCTTAAGGAATTTACAGGGAAGGCAGACATTGAATATTTATTGTGGTGCAGGACTCTATGGGGATTCTTAAATATTGGGTTACATCCTGGAAGAGATGTTAGGCTAAGACTTGAAAATATGAACCAGAATGGGGGGAACAGGTGTGCCACACAGAGGAAACAGTGTGCCCTTGAGGAACACTTGCCAGTTCAGATTGACTGAAACATGGCACCTGGGAAGACAGTAGAGTGCATGCGGCTGGAGCAGAGGGTCAGGTTAGATCCTGAAAGGGATTCTAAGCCTGGTCATTTCAAGCTTTATCCCAAGAATATCAGGAAGTGGTTCAGCTTTTTTTAGCAGGGCATTTTAATATAAAGCCTCTATAGTAAAGATTAATTTAAAATAGACCTGCTCTTGGGGTAAGGAATCCTAGAAGGAATATGAATGGGCATGATAAGCTGAAGGCTGAGCTGGTGTAGGCTGGGGGTGGTGGGTGTAGTCTTTTGCTTTCATGGAGACAGTCTCCCACTTACTCTGCTATTAGATACAGAAAGCCCAGGTATCTATTTCGAAATAGCAGGCTCACACATTCCTCTCTTCTTAAATAACTGGAAAAGAGGAGAAACAGGTGACTTGAGTTTTAGTGATAGCAGTCACGTGACCCACCCCCAAAGCTGATTGCCTCAACAACACCAAAGAGGATTCTTTTCCACTCAGCAAATGAGAGTGGCAGTCTTCTAGGCACTGGGGATACAATAGTGCACAATAGAAAAAATTCCTGGAGTTTACATTCTGGGGGGGGGTGGTGGTGATATTGATTCCCACCACTACATTCTTAATTTTGTGAACACTGAAACTGCTTGGACTTTTGGCTATTTAGAGATTCTGCTCTCTTCCTTTGTGGCTTAGGCTGTTATCACCTTTACAGTAAGATATGTTACTAGAAAGGACTTTTAAGAGAATTAAATCCATTTTCTCCTGCCCCTGTGGAAGTAGAGGAAAACACACCATTGCCCAATAACATTTTTTATGCTTTTGATGAATAAGGAGGATAATGGCAGCTGAAATTCAAGTGTTTACTCTGCCCCAGGCATCACCTTAAGGACTTTACATGATTAACCCAATCAGCCTCCACAAAAACTTATTAGGAAGGAATTATCATCAGCATTTTACAGATGAGGAAACTGAAGCTTAGGATGGTACCTTACCAAGGCTAGCTGTAATTGGCAGGGTCATCATCCAAATAAGGGAAATGCAGCATGGACAGGGCGGGTGCTTTATATGCTCATCAGGCAAAGCCAGAAAACACTTTTCTGAGGTTGAGATCCCCATAGAGTCCTGTACCACAATAAATATTCAATGTCTGCCTTCCCTAAGAGGGGCAACTGGTTTACCTTGTGCTCTACTTTACTCCCAATGCTTGACATAGAGATATTCTAAATAAATGTCCAATGACATTATTATTATTCTCCTCTACTCCCCAAAACTCTCTTTTAGAAGGTCAGAACATGTATACACACACACACACACACATACACACACACACACACACACACACACACAACCAAGGCTTAACATCTTCCCTGGCTGCCCATGTCTCATAAAATAAGATTATTCTCCTTGACAGACCTACAAGGCCCTGCCCAACCTCACCCCACTTTTCTCTTCAGCCTTGTCCTAGGGCCCCCTCCCCTTGCCCCCATTCTCTCTGCTCCTGGCCACATTGGCCTTCTTTCTCTTTCTAGTTCTTGCTGTGCTCCTTTCTACCACTAGACCTTTACACAAGCTGTTTCCTTTAACTAGAATTTTTTTTCTCTACTTTGCCCACATATTATCACCAATACAAACTCAGATCTCACTTCAAAGGTCATTTTCTCAGGGAATCTATGCCTAACTTCCCTAAGTATATTAAATCCCCCTTATAATTGGTCTTAATTCCATATATGTCTTCATTGAAGCATATACTAAAATCATAATTTGTCACTTAGTGCATTAGTTTTCAAAGTGTGGTCCCCAAACCAGAAGTATCAGCATAGCCTGGGAATTTGTTAGAAATGCAAATTCTCCCATCCCCTCCCAGACCTACTGAATCAGAAACTCTCTTAGTGAAGCCCGTGGTCTGGGCAGCTGTTTTCTTTTAATACTGATTCAACATTGTAAGGTGGAATCTTTTGATTATATTATCTCCACAGAGATGTGCACATACAATTGTGGGTGTGACTTTTTGACTAGATGGAGAAGTGACTCCACCTATTCAAGGTGGGTCTTGATTAGTTTCCTAGAATACTTTGAAAAGGGAAACATTTTAGAGAACTCAGACACAGATGCTTGGAGGACACTTGCTTCAGAGCTGACGGAGACATGGATGTTTGGAGATGCTTAGAGTGCCAACAGAGAGAGAAGATGCCTAGACACAGGCAGAGCCCAGCAGACATCACCATGTACATTTCCATTAGATGCTAAGCAAGCCAGAACCCAGAGTTGTGTCCTAGATGAACTAAGTGAAGGTCCATAGTTGCTTAGAGAGGAAACCACTGGCATCAGAAGCTCTAAACAACAAACTGGGAATAAGGACCAGCAGATGCCAGCCACATTCCTTCTTAGCTGACAAAGGTGTTCCAGACAGCATCAGCCCTTCTTGAGTAAAGGTAACGTCTTATTGGTGCCTTAATTTGGATGTATTCAGAACCTTAGAACTGTAAACTTGTAACATAATAAATTCCCTTTATAATACCATTCCATTTCTGGTATATTACATTCTGGCAGCTTAATAAACTAATTCAGGGGTTATTTCACTTTTACAGATAAACTGAGGATTTGGAAGTTCTGATGACTGTTAGGTACTGGGTACAGAGTGACCAGTGAACTTGCAGATTTTCCCTTTGGGGGAATTATCAAGAGTGCAACATCTCTAGGTACAAAGCATCTTTATTGAGTAGATTCCATTGCTACTTAATGGACAGAGTAAGGAAAAGATAGCAGTGTCCCACCTGAAATAAAACCTGTCTTGCTTCCTTCCTTATTCAAGTGTTTATTCAGTACATTATACAAGCACTCTGGGGATTGCCAAAACAAATTCTATCCTTGTTTTAGTTTGGTAATGCTGCCATAAATACAATATACCAGAAATTGGTTGGCTTTTATGAAGGGAGTTTATTAAGTTGCAAGTTTATAGTTCCAAGGCCATGAAAATGTCCATACTAAAGCATCCAGAGAAAGATACTTTGACTCAAGAAAGGCCAATCTGGAAAGGCGTGTGGCTGACATCTGCTGGTCCTTTGGCTTCTGGTTTCAAACAGCTTCCCTGGGGGTGTTTTCTTTCTACATCTCCAAAGGTCTATGTCTGTGTTGGCTCTGAAGCAACTGTGTTTTTTCCAAAATGTATCCCCTTTTAAAAGATTCCAGGAAAATAATCAAGACACACTTTGATGGGTGGAGTCATATCTCCATTTAATCAAAAGTCCACACTCACAATTGAGTGGGTCAGTTTATATGGAAACACTCTAATCAAAGGTTTCCACCCTACAATATTGAATTAGGATTAAAGGACATGGCTTTCCTGGGGGTACACAACACGTTCAAACCAACACAACCCTTATAGTATATATATATATGTCTACCTGTCTATTGTATGTGCATGTATGTCTGGGTATGTATGTCTCTCTTTCTTTCTCTCTTGCATATTGATCCTCTTGTGCAAGTTTTTTTTAATAGCAAAATCCTAGGAAGGCAGTGATGCATTTACAAGAATGATAATCAGATGAGGACAGAATAATTCCAGTTGAAAAATACAGATTGCTTTATGCATTTGTGTGATGTTTGGAGGCCTGGAAATTACTAGAAGGTATTTCTCACAACACTGCTTGTAGCAACTAAAATAATATTAGGGCCATTCTATTTCCCATTGAATTACTTACCCAAAGCCATTTAAGGCTACCCTAGACAATATTTGTGCATTTTGTATGGCAAGTATATTACCCAAAGAAAAATATTTCTACATTTTTAACACATCAAAATGACTCATTATAGAATGAAAGTTTGGTTGTATTTGCTTTTTAAAAAATCATTTGTTCCATTTCTTCTTCATTCCCTCTTTTAAAAATTGCCTTAAAAAAAGCAGCTGCACTCAGCAGCTGGTTTAGAATCACAGCATTGAAAAACAGGGAAATTTGTACAATTAACAGCTATTTATAAACACCAGCTTCAGGATGAGAATGTTTAACGGTGTGCTACTGACTCTGATCCAAGTGATAGACTGATTAAAATCTTATTTGCATTTCTTCCAAGTTCCCACAACTTCTATTTTTCTTTTTTACCCTTTCATTCGGTGCATTATTGAATTTGTTTGAAAGGAAAGCTGGTATTCTTTGAGTGTTTTAACTGGCTGTTTTCTCTTTCCAGCTGATGCCTATTATATTTTGTAGTTACTCTGAATTTGAAATCTAGCTTTGCATCTCAAGGGAACTTGTTACTCTCTTTTCAATCATGCTCCCCCCCCACCCCCCCTTTTTTTTGCGTGTACTTGAATCTTAAGACTGATGGTCCAAATTTTCATAATGATGATTAAAAGGGATTTTGAGTGACTGAATTCATCAACAAATATCATGTACCTCCAATGTGCTAGGCAAAGCTAAGCATCAGGAGAGGCACAGTTTCTAAAATACAGGAACTGTAAATTTCACAAAGGATACACAAAAAAGGACTATTGCTGAATGATGTGATAAACATAATAAGAATTCCAAATGTAATGTGGTATTCTGGGTTAGATCCTGAAACATTATCAAAAAAAAAAAAACTGGCAATATCTGAATGAAGCCTGGAGTTTAGTTAATAGTGATGTACTAGTGTTAATTTATTAGTTTCTGTTTTTTTCTGGAAGGGTGCAGTACATGG
>PVIY010064628.1:0-10088 GCA_004026745.1 Myrmecophaga tridactyla
ACAACTAGCTGCAAGGGCAATTGGGGTATATAATCTTCATTCAGGGACTTTTACTAAAGGAAATAAGGGGAGAAAGGCTATTAGGATCAGCAGTGAATAGTATGTGCCATAGTAACAATACAATTTTTTTTGTAATGTGCAGGTGAAACAATATCTGCTATAAGCTGACTTTAGCCTGCAGCCTGCTAGGTTGCAGTCCTCCCTCCTTCCTGGAGAAAGGAGCTTGGTCCTTCATAGACCTACAATCACAAAAATAATCTAATTATACACCCACCACACAACTGTAATCACATAAACACAGCAACTAGAGGCCTGTGGTGAACATACCAAAATATGACCCTTTCTGGGAGACTATAACTAGATAAATAGATATTTCCATTTTCGTTTCATTTTGTTTTATTTTACTACTGTGCTGGTAGACTTCTATCTGATAAATGACCCCTTTTAACCCCTTCCTAACTCATTAAATTATTCTTACCATAAAACTCAAACTTCTTGTGGTTCAGAGAGGCACAGAAGAGAGGAATAATCACCATCCATCTAATTTACCCAGGACCTCCCAAATGGAGGAATGTGGCTCTCCTCGTTTCCATTCACTCTCCTCAAAGAGGTCTTTTAACCTGTTTTTCTCTTTTTGAGTTGACCTTGATACAGTTAGCCTAGAAAACGGAGGCATGCTGTAGTCTTTTTGTCACTGATTTATAATAGAGCTTTATAAATTATGAATATTTAGTCCCTATTTCTTATGTGTATTATAATTTCTTTTCCTAATTTTTGAAATATTGCTTATGATTATCTTTCACTGTAATTCTGTGCATACTTACCTTTTCTCACAGTTTATTTTAATGATATAAGTACTAGAAATGGGGCTGAAATGGGCCCATTAAGAGCATTGACACACAAATTTTACCACTTAGAAATCCATAATTTCATTAAAAGGCAACAAAATAGAATTAAAATTGTTTGGGTAGATATGTATGATAGTTAAGTTCAAGTGTCTACTTGGTCAGGTTATGGCTTCCAGTTGTTTTGGTCAAGCAAGTACCAGCCTGATTGTTAATGTGAGGGTATCTTGTGGACTTACATTATCAGTAAATTGATTGCATTTATGGCTGATTACATGTATAATCAACTGAGGAGATTGCTTTCAGCAATGAGAAAAGTCTCATCCAATTAGTTGAAGGCCTTAAAAAGAGAAGCGAGGATTTCAGCAGTAAGAAGAGAGAATTTCCAAGTCTTCTTCAGACTGCCAGGCTCTCCTGGAGAATTAATTCATCAAAAACCTTCATGGGAGTTCCCAGCTTGCAGCCTGCCATACAGAATTTGGATTGCCCATCCCCATAGTCAAGTGAGACAATACTGATAAAAATCTCATAATATTTATATATATCCTGTATATATATATATGTATATCCTGTCAGTTGTTTCTCTAGAGAATCTTGAGTAATACAATATGCATCTTCCTTATGTTTCTTGATTCCTAATAATAAACTAGTGTAGTAAACAATCATCTTACAAAAATAAAAACAATTCAATTAAATATATACTTTTTGACTTTATGGGAAGCAAAATTGGTTTATCTGTTTAAAGCTCCTGTCCTTGCTATTTCATTTTTAAAAGTAAGCAATCTCTATTGTGATTTTGTTTCTACCACAAAGTTCATTGGAAGGCATCCTTTCTGAAGAAACCAAAAATAGAAAATGGGGTCATATTATGTTAGCCATTTCTTCGGTCTTTGAAAAAAAATAGTTCTTCACACTTGAAATCATAAAATATTGATAGAAGGATGACTTGACAGACTGGCTGATTCTAAATGACCTGAATTTGACTCTCATTTGAATGACTATTCACCCTTATTAAACTCCTACTTGTAATAGCAAAAACTATAATTTTAATGAGGCTGCCAACCCATTGGAGACATTGTCCCAAATTGCCCTTTTTTTCACATTAGTCTTGGTTCAAATGTGAACAAATCTTTCCTTATGCCAAATTCTACCCTATTGGCCATTGTATTAATTGTTTTATTCTTAATCTAGATTTGGTTCCTACTACCTGATAGGTTTTGCATGTAACACATTAAAAACATGTATTTTTTTAATATTTCATGCTCTTTTCTATGAATGAAATGCCTGAAGTTTCACAGGCATTCATTCTCTTCTATAATGGCTTATAACAAATATCTCTGTCAAACTCTTGCTTATGGTCATGATCAGCTGCATAATTTGCAATGTCCAGTACAAAATGAAAATGCTGGGCTCCTATTCAAACAACAGGAAAAGAAATGCAGCTAAAACTATTAACATAATAGAGGGAATAGTGATACATGAGTAACAACGTAAACTTGAAAACTGCACAAACAATATTTTTGGTGTCATGATTTCATATAATAGAATAATCAATAATAGTTTATGAATGTGGTATCCTAATTGATTACAAGATTTTTCTGACACTATCCTTCAAATTCATCAAAATTTATACTTTTAGCAATTATTTCATTTTCAATAAATACGATCTAAAGCAATAGCTCCTTTTTCTTTTCTTCTTTTTTTAAAGCAATAGCTCTTGACAACTGCAACATCAGAAATAAATGTTGATAATTTTTCATTGAGAAGCATCTTTCTACTGCTGCAACTGTTACTATAGCTGTTAAAAGTCTTTTATAGTCTGACAACACTGAGATAAATTTCTGATAAATTGTTTCGAAATATAAATTTTACTACATCTAAAATGATGATTCTCATTGAACAATTTTTCTTAAGAGGTTTAACTTTTATACAAATGAATTTCATGTAAGTTTGAATTTAATTTTAAATATAAATGAATACAATGGCATTTTCATGGTTCCTCAGACATTTCTGTAACGTGGTGTTTGTAGAAGAAACTGGAAATGGCTTCTCATGAATTGTATGTAATTCAAAACAATTAGTTACGCGTTCTGTCATTGTCTCTTCTATTAAAAGGAAAAAACAATTTTAAAATTGTTTTCTCTTTAGCACTTGCTTCACCTGAAACTCCATATGAAGATAGTGTTCTTTTTCTGTAGCATGCAGCGATCTTTAAATTTAATGTCTATTTCTAAGCTTATGAAATTTTGCAGCACTTTTCAAAACTAGAGATTCTAAACTGTTTGAAGAATTGTAATAACTCCCTGAAATGCTTCATTGCAATGGTTATGTATATGCTTTTATTTTGTTCTGATTTACTGACTAAATTTACTGAATAAATGCTGGTATTTCCTGTTCTTGAGCCCTGTGCAGATGCTGCAGGGATGGACTTTGGGGGAGGCATGGGCAAGCTGGCTTCCCACTGTGGCTTTTGTCATTGCCTCTCACAGGGCCACTTCCTTTCTCTGGAATCATGGCTTCTGCAGCCACCACTGCTCTTGCTGCTTCTGCTGCTGCTGCCATTTCTAGTGATGATGGTCCAGGTACCGGGTGCAGGATTGCTGGGGTGTGTGCATGTATGCTGGGATGCATGTACTCTCTGCCCAGCCTGCATGCCTGATCCTCCACACACACGCATGTGTTACCACCTGGCATGTCTCCATGCTCTCAATACAGGAATTAAACTAAGCATGGGGTCCTTCTGAAAGTGGGGTCCTGTGCAACTGCCCAAATTTCACTCCCATACTGCTGACCCTACATGTGGTTCTATAGTCTATCATGCCTCAGGAGTTGGGCTGTATGGAAAAGAGAGATGAGGTGGTGGGGAAATGATGGATACTTACAGATTTCTTCCATGGCCTTAACTTAAAGCAAGGCGTTGTTGATAAGTCTGCATTACCCTCATACTGAAAGGTATGCTTTTGGAGAGCAAGAATTTTGCTTCATGTAATCCTTATTTCTCCACAGAGCCTACCTCTGTGTCTTGCATAGAGTAGATTTTAAGTAAATTGGGTTGAATAGATAAATTGATATTCTTCTGTTTTCAGAGGATCGACATGTAAAGAGTTGAAACTAAATAGGTGCTCATTTATACAAGGCATTGAGCAAATCAAAACCGGTGCAAGAACAACCCATCTGACTCATCATCAGTAAGGAGGCATATCATTGGTAAGCATTGTGTTCCTGTAGCCATTCCACTAATGTGCACTTATGTAAACTTGAGTTTGGTAAGACAATCTTTCTGGTTTAGACTGCATTTCCAGAGGATCTCTCCACTGATTTTCATGTTATCCCTTTGCTTCCTACGGGGTACCTAATTCTTTTTTTTTTTTTCCTTAGATCCAAGAAGAAGATAATGTCCATTCTCTACTAAGAATTTCCAAAGGTAATTTTGTAAATATTTTCCTAGATGAAAGACTACTGAGTAGGGAAATCTAATTGTAATACACAATACACAAGTGGGAGATGCTGAAGGGAGGAAATAAGTTTGTAATCCTGCTAATAGTTTTTTATTAAATACTGTGTACTTTAGTAAACAAATCAGAGAGCCATTGCTCCAAGTAGCAAAAGTAGTTGTCTCAGGTTCTTTCTTTGTTGCACTCTAAATAAAAGTGTGAGTCTTGTAGCAAAAAAGGCAGGCCCTGTTGAGTCATGAATATAAAATAGGCCTGGGTATTACAAGGCAAGTTATAGAGTATTAAATCTGTGGGTAGCCATGCCCTTCAGGAACCTCTGCTAATGCTTCTCTATATGCCAAAATACCTTTTGCTCTTGTTGATAAGTTGACACCCTATGAATAAATAAAATTTATCAGCATGTGCCATGGGTTGAATTGCGTTCCCCAAAAGGTATGTTCAAGTCCTAACCCACACTCCCAGGAATGAAGCCTTTTTTGGAAATAGGGTCTTGAAGAAATGATTAGTTAAAATGAGGCCAAACTGGCTTAGGGTAGACCATAATTCTATATGACTTTTAAGAAGAAGAAGATTTGGATAGACAGACACAAGAGAGAAGACGGTCATGTGAAGACAGAGGCAGAGATTGGAGTGATGCATCTACGAACACGGAATGCCAAGGATTGCCAACCAACACCGGAAGCAAGAGGAGGCAAGGAACCTCCCCTACAGGTTTCAAAGGGAGCCCTGCCAAATGCTTTGGTTTAATACTTTTAGGCCTCAGAGCTGTGAAACAATACATTTCTTTTATTTCAAGAAGCTTAGTTTGTGGAACTTTGTTAGGGCAATCCTAGGAAACTAAGACAGTATGCATGCCAAAATTGGCATACTCAAGATGTTACTTGTTCATTCTGACACAACATTGTACTCTCAGCCCATCCTGCATCTAAGTCACCACAACCTAATAAGGACATTCAGATATAAGAAAGGGCCAAGAAATGCAAATGAAATTCATTTATGCCCCTGTTGAATAAAGGAACAACAAAAACAACGCAAATATAATAATTTGACAGTCTGGAAAGTTACTCTGTGAAGAGAAAAATAAAAGTATATAAAATCACAATTGTGGATAGGGTAAGCTCTGACTTGTTCAACATATCCTGGATTTCTAGAATAGAAAGACAAAACTCTTGAAAAGTAAAAGAGGGAGTTTCATAAAAGAGCAGAATTGGGTAAAAAACTTATAGGATGTGAGACCACTGAGGATATTATTGACTGAAATTATAAACAAGAGGCTCCAAATGGATTTAGGTAAAGTTGTAATAGATTCATAAATTACTTAGAAAAATCAGTGCTCTTGATGTCTCCTCTGTCTCTAACTTTTTGAGCATTATTTCATGGAAGCAGCTATCCCCTAACAAAATGTTCTCTGATTTTATGCTTAGATTTGTAGACCATAGAGTATGGGAGAGAAGAAGGGGAATCCATTCCTATTTCATTGCTCGCTATGCAATTGCTTAAATCCCTAGTCGCGTGATTATCCTGAAATGTAAAGATTGTGTCCATATCTTAAAAGCAAATCACAGAAGAAAACCCCATAGATAATTTTAGAGGTAAAGGAGAAAGATGAATTCGAGGTACAATTTGGCCATGACAATTAGGTGGGAAGGTGAGATAGAATACTGATTAATCCAAGGTAAACTGAAGTCCATCCTCTCCATTCATTACTATAGGCACATATTGTATTGAAAATTATTTACTCCCATAAACACAAAAGAAGGGCACATTATGGAGGTATAAGTTAAAATCTTTGCTTCAATTTTTGAATTACATGGTTCCTCAGGGAAGAGTTTAAAAGAAAAAAACACTCAAAGATTTTGCATCACTGTGTTAGTTTGCAAGCTGCCGGAATGTGATATACCAGAACTGGAATGGTTTTATAATGGGGAATTTAATAAGTTACATGTTTACAGTTCTAACCTATTAAAATGTCCAAACTAAGGCATCCAGAAAGAGACACTTTAATTCAAGAAAGGCTGATGCATCTGGAACACCTTTGTCAGCTTGGAAGTCATGCTGATTCCTTGCTATGGGCCCCATTGCCTTCAGCCTCTGTTCCTGTGGAGGTTTCTCACTTTACTTCTCCAGGGCTGGCTTTCATCTCTTCCCTTGGCTCTCTCCAGGTTCCAGTTTGCTTAACATTTCATGTTGATGTCTGCTGGGCTCCAAGCATCTCCAAACATCCCTGTCTCTTTCTCCATGTGTCTGAATCTGTGTCAGCTCCACTTTAAAGTTTCTGTCAGTTCTGAGGCTTCTGTTGTTTCTCTAGGCTCTGTTGTTTCTGTCGGCTTTGTTGTTTCTCTCCAAAATGTTTCCTCTTTTAAAGGATTTCAGTAAACTAATCAAGACCCACCTGAAATGTGTGGAATCACATCTCCATCTAATCAAAAGTCACACCCACAATTGGGCGTGCAATATCTCTGTGGAGATAATCTAATCAGAATTTTCCAATTACAGATTATTCTGTAATCCCATACAGAATAGGGATTAAAAGAAATTGCTATCTCCATAAAATGGAATCAGAAATAAAACATGACTTTTTTGAGATACATAATACTTTCAAACTGGCACAACCATCTACATGCCAAAAAAGTATGTTTAGGGTTAGTTAATGGTAGGTACAAAGTAATAGGCTAAAGCTCAGTGTTCTAGTTTGCTAGCTGCCAGAATGTAATATACCAGATATGGAGTGGCTTTTAAAAAGGGGTAATTGATTAAGTTGCTAGTTTACATTTCTAAGACTGTGAAAATATCCAAATTAAGGCAAGGCTATAGAAATGTCCAATCTAAGGCATCCAGGGAAAGATACCTTGGTTCAAGATGGCCGATGAAGTTCAGGGTTTCTCTCTCAACTGGAAAGGCACATGGCGAACATGGCAGTGTCTGCTAGCTTTCTCTCCAGTCTTCTTGTTTCAAGAAGCATCCCCAGGGGTGTTTCCCTGCTTTATCTCCGGAGGTCTCTGGTGGCATGGGCACTATGCTTCATGGCTCTCTTGTGACTCTGAAAGTGACTCTCTCCAAAATGTTTCCTCTTTTAAAGGATTCCAGTAAACTAAATCCAGACCCACCTGGAATGGGTGGAGCCCTTGTAGATAATATAATCAAATTTCCAACATACAGTGTTGATTAGGATTTAAAAGAAACAGTTGCTCCTACAAGGTTGGATCAGGATGAAAACTTGGCTTTTCTAGGGTACACATCCTTTCAAACCAGCACACTCAGGAAGCATAAATCTCAAAGTCTGATTTTTTTAAAGCTTAGGGAAGGAGCAAGAATTAAAAATATAATTATCAAGTTAAAGAGTAATCACTGTCCTCTTTAGCAAATAAACTTTATCTTAATATTTTGAAGATATATACATTTATTTAATTTTCCACAAAAGCTGCATTTCTCTTACAAAACGTGCTAAAAATATGTGGGTGGAACTGTGATAGTTTACGGATTCCCAAGCATTTCTTTTGTCTGCATTTCACTTTATTTCTTCCTTATTACAGTATACAATACTGTATACAAATTCTTGGTATACAAATGCACAATTGGACAGTTGTTTTTAACACGTCTATATAAGCTTCACTCGAGACAGATATTATTGCAATTCTGCAACAGAGTAAAGTTAAGTCAGGGCACTAGTGATTTACGCAGATAACATTGACAATAGTTCACTATTCATTCAATAAACACTTATTGGGTGTCTAATATGTATCAGATACTTTTCTAGTGCTGGGGATATGTGTGAACAAAACAGTACAACAAATTCTATTCCCATATTCCAGTGAGGGGAAATAGACAATAAATAATAAACACAAATTAAAAATAAAGGTACATGGTGATAAATACACAACTATGTGATGATATTGTGAGTCATTTATTGAATACCATATATGGACTGTATGTGTGTGAATATTTCTCAATAAAAATATTTAAAAAATAAACAAATAAAGGTATATTGTAGAGACTGTATGCATCTGTTAGCTATTACTACAGAACAAACCACTCCAAAATCTGGTGGCTCAAAACACATTTATTACTTTACTAGAGCAGAATAAAGGGGAATAGAAATGTGTGTGTAAATGTGTATGACAGGGTAAGTAAACAATTTTAAATAAGGAGATCAAGATAGACCTTACTGAGGTGATTGTGGTAGGGAGCCTCTCGGCCGGCTCCTAAAGCGCCATACCTCTTGGTGTTCCTGCCCTTGCATAATTACACACACACACACACATACACACACACACATGCCTTGATTATAGGCTAGACCTTGTGTTTTGGCTTGCTTAAGCTGATGGCATGCAATATACCAGAGATGGAATGGCTTTTAAAAAGGAAATTTATTGCATTACAAGTTTGCAATTCTAAGGCTGTAAAAATGTCCAAATTAAAGCACCAACAAGGAGTCACTTTTCCTTAAGAAAGGCTGATGCCATCCAGAACAATTCTGTTAGCTGGGAAGGCACATGACTGGCATCTGCTGGGGTCTTTGGCTTCTGGACATTTTTGTTAGCTGGAAAAACACAAGGCAATGTCTGCTAGCTTTCTCTCCTGACTTCTCTTTTCATAAGGCTTCCCTGAGGGCGTTTTCCTTCTGCATCTCCAATCGTATCTGGCTGTGTGGGCTCTGAAGCTTTTTCCAAAATGCTTCCCTCTTAAAGGACTCCAGTAAGCAACTCCACCCTGAATGAGTGGAAACATCTCCATGGCAACCACCTAATCAAAAGGTCCCACCCACAACTGGGTGGGTCACAGCTCCATGGAAACAACTTAATCAAAAAGATCCCATGCAGACATGACTCCCAGGGGTGTGGACCCTCCTGGCAACGTGGGACAGAGATCCTGGAATGAGCTGAGACTCAGCATCAAGGGACTGAGAAAAACCCTAGAATGAGCTGAGAATTAAAATCAAGGGATTGAGAGAACCTTCTCGATCAAAGGGGGAAGAGTGAAATGAGACTAAGTGTCAATGGCTGAGAGATTCCAAATAGAGTTGAGAGGTTATCCTGGAGGTTATTCTTATGCATTAAGTAGATATCACCTTGCTGTTCAAGCTGTAGTGGAGAGGCTGGAGGGAACTGCCCGAAAATGTAGAGCTGTGTTCCAGTAGCCATGTTTCTTGATGATGATTGAACAATGATATAGCTTTCACAACGAGACTCTGTGAATGTGAAAACCTTGTGTCCGATGCTCCTTTTAGCTACTATATCAACAGAAGAGTAGAACATACGGTATAAAAATAAGTAATGGGGGAACAAATGTTAAAGTAAATTTAGTTTGAAATGCTAGTGGTAAATGAAAATGAGGGGTAAGGGGTATGGTATATATAATCTTTTTTTTCTCTATTATCGTTTTATTTCTTTTTCTGTTGTCTTTGTATTTCTTTTTCTAAATCGATGCAAATGTTCTAAGAAATGATGAATATGCAACTATGTGATGATATTAAGAATTACTGATTGTATATGTAGAATGGAATGATATCTTAATGTTTTGTTTGTTAATTTTTTTAATTAATAAAAAAAGTTAAAAAAAATCTAAAAAAAAAAAGAAAAAGATCTCATGCAATGTGCTGGTTTGAAAGGAAGTATGCCCCCTAAGAAAAGCCATGTTTTAATATAAATCCCATTTCATAAAGGTAGAATAATCTATTCAATACTGTATGTTTGAAACTGTGATGAGATCATCTGCCTGGTTGATGTGATTTAGTTAAGAATGGTTGTTAAACTGGATTAGGGGATGACATGTCTCCACCCATTTGAGT
>PVIY010064629.1:0-10087 GCA_004026745.1 Myrmecophaga tridactyla
TGGTGTTATAATCTGCAGATGATTTCAAATCACTAGCCCTGCTTCCTTTCTTAAGCTCCTGACCAAATTCTTAACTGCCTTTAAGACACCTTTATTTGAATATTTTCACACCTATCACCCTACGTACACATTTAAACTCATCTATATTCTCATTACATCTCCAAATCACTTTTCCTCCCATCACCGAACTTTCAGTGCTGACATCGTCTTTGATTCCTCTTTATTCCCTGTTCTCAATATTCAATCGGTTACAAAGTTTTTGAAGTCTACCCTCACAGTGTCTCTCTCCCTAAAACTCTCCTATCTAGTTCCACACCAGCACCATGGTTCAGGGTCCCACCTGGCTGAAGACAATAGCCTTTCTTTTGGCCTCCTTGTTACCATCCTCTATAGTACACTTTACACATTTTGCCAGCCTACTTTGCTAAGACATAGATTTTATCATATCAGCCTTTTACTCAAAAACCTTCAATGAGTCTCCATTGCTTACAGAAGCAATCTATAAAAAAGTCTAGATTTAGTCTAAGAGCTAAGCTCCAACATCACCTAGTTATATCTTTTAAACATATTCTCCCATTCACCATTTTTTACTTTAGTCAGTCTCACTCTTATTTTACCCATTTTTCACTTTCTTACATCCATACTTCTTCCTATGGTGTCTTTATTTCTAGATTGCTGTTCTTTACATATTTCAGATCATGTCCTTACCACTAATTGAAATTCCATTTTAAAGAATTACAATGATCTTTCTTCAAATAGAACAGTTTAAGGCTCATCTTAAATGCCTTATCCTTCTGAACTTCTGTAGCATGTTGAGTACTTCCAAGTTTCACTTTGTAAAACTTTGGTCAATGTGTGTATCATCTTCCCTAGTGGACTAAATTGCCTATTTCACTTTGTATCTCACCTAACAGCTCTAACATTGCCTTGCAAAACACGATCCATTTGGTAGAGAGATTTCTGAGTGATACTCTTCAAAATTATTGGAATTCCCCATTGTAAAATCTATACCTGAAACTGGATTTGGGGAAGGAATAGAATTGATGCACCAGATCTCTAATTTAAGAATAGGGAGATAAGGACATATAAGTTGTATTTCTTTCTTTTTTAAAAAATATTTTTATTGTAAGCAATGAACAGACATACCAACATTCTTGACCTATAATCATTCTTGACATACTGATTCTTGACATGGTTACAATCAATGGCCCACAATATCCTCACATAATTGTGTATTCATAATCATGATCAATTTTTTGAACATTTGCATCTCTCCAGGAAAAGAAAGAAAAAAGAAAAAAGAAAAAACTCATAAATGTCAAACCCCTTGCCATTCCCTTTCATTGACCACTAATATTTCAATCTACTCAATCAATTTTAACTGTTGTTCCCCTATTATTTATTTTTATCCATATTCTTTACTCATCTGTCCACACCATAGATAAAGGGAGCATCAGACACAAGGTTTTCACAATCACACAGTCACATTGTGAAAGCTATATCATTTCGCAATCATCTTCAAGAAACATGGCTACTGGAATACAGCTCTACGGTTTCAGGCACTTCCCTCTAGCTACTCTAATACACCATAAACTAAAAAGGAGATATCTATATAATGCATAAGAATAACCTCCAGGATAATCTCTCGACTCTGTTTGAAATCTCTCGCCACTGTGAGATTCAGTTCAGAGATTCTATTTGTCTCATTTCTCTCTTCCTCTTTTCAGTTGAGAAGGTTTTCTCAATCCCTTGATGCTGAGTCCCAGCTCATTTGAGGATTTCTCTTCCACATTGCCTAGGAGGTTTCTATCCCTGGGAGTCATGTCCCATGTAGAGGCAGAGGGCAGTAAGTTTGCTTGCTGTGTTGGCTGAGAGAGAGGGGCCATATCTGAGCAACCAAAAGAGGTTCCCTGGGTGTGACCCTTAGGCCTAATTTTAAGTAGGCTTAGCCTATCCTTTGTGGGAATAAGTTTCATGGGAACAAATCCCAAGATTGAGGGCTCATCCTGTTGATTTGGTTGTCCCCACTGCTTGCAAGAATATCAAGAATTCTCCAAATGGTGAAGTTGAATTTTCCCCCTTTCTCTACATTCCCCCAAGAGGACTTTGCAAATATTTCTTATAAAGAGTATTTCAAAGTAACATTGAAATTTATAGATATAGTTTCCCCCATTAGCTAAGATAAGGATTTATGTTCAATTCTTTGTTAATTGTGACACCATGTGCACAATTTAATTTATTCAATTGGGCTTTTGTTTTGCTTGCACATTTTATATGAAGTGCTTATACTGGATAATGTTTTAAGTTTTTCATTGACTCACATAGAAGGCAAACATTTAGAACAAATATAGTGTTATTGAAGGTATATATAAAGTCATTGTAACCTCTTTTTAAACTGTGAAGGAAAAATCTTCAACAAAATCAGGGCATTTTTAGACAAAATTAAAAGTTTCATAGGTAATTAGAGAGGAGTATGAAAAATTCAAATAATCTTAAAATGAAAATGTCACATTTCAGGTGCATAGTCATTAGGATTAGAGAAAACTCTACTCTCAATTCCAATCAGGCCCTGTTCCCTAAGAACTCTGCACAAT
Organism: Myrmecophaga tridactyla; assembly: GCA_004026745.1. Taxonomy (NCBI): domain Eukaryota; kingdom Metazoa; phylum Chordata; class Mammalia; order Pilosa; family Myrmecophagidae; genus Myrmecophaga; species Myrmecophaga tridactyla. The sequence continues at coordinate 2,595 of PVIY010064629.1, forward strand.
ATTATGGAATATGCTATTAACTACATACATATGCTCATATTGAATTAATAGTAGATTCTTAATAAGGATTAATTTATTTTTTTTCTGAGGGACACTAAATTCTTGGTAAAATGAATACTTTTTATGATATTCTAAATAATCCTTAATAACTATCAATTCATCAAAAACCCTTCTATTTCTTCACATTACTTTTAGACATAGTCCAAGCTCTTTAAGAAGATTTTATAAACTACCCACACTATCTATTCTTCACATACACTGACTGTCTATTAGTCTTTTCAGTGGACCATAGCCTCCAAATTCTTTGATACTTCTCCCATTGAAAGATGAGTTCTAGGCCCTGTCTTCTTTGCATATGTGCTGGGTGGTAATACCTTGGCCAATAAAGTTTGACTAAAGAGACACTGTGAGGTCATAAATGGACCATTGGCTTCAGGTAGATTCATTTGGAACAGTAGCTCTGAGAAAACTCTTCACTGGATGCTCCCTCTTAGAACCCAGCTTCCATATTTTGAAAAGCCTGGGCCCCATGGAGATGCCCTGTGTAGATGCTACAGTTGAAACTCCAAGCTAAGCTATCAGCTGACAACCAAGCTGGCCTTCCAGCCCTGTGAGTGTGATCTATCTTGGATATCCAGCTCTGCTGAACCTCAGATGACTCCAGCCTCAGCCACTCTCTCACTGCAACCCTGTGAGACACCAAAGAACAGCCTCATAGCTGAATCCAATCAACCCACACAACTGTGACTGAGAATAAATTGTTTCTTTTATGCCATTCCATTTTGCAGTTGTTAGGTAATCATGGTGTCTAGAAAAATGCATATTCTTACCACTGTTTTTCAAACATGTTTTCGGAGTAGCTTTTCCTGACCTCTGAACCTACCACTTCTTTTTACCTGACTAAATACTATTTATTGTTTTGATCAAATCTTACTATTTATTTCCCAGGGAATTGATCCCTGACCACCTATCCTGGCTTACTTCAGTTTCACATTTTCACAGCAATGAAGTTTTCGTTCCTAACATGTAACAAATTATTGAATGAGGAAAACAGTAAAATACAAGTTTTAGAGCTTTTCTATTCTTTCTTATCAATCCTTTTAAACTCTGTCTACTTTACTAAAATCTAAGGTAGGTTTTGGGGTCATTTAATAATGAATGAAATAGTCCCTTTTGGGGAGGACAAATCCAATCTGACAATCTTATAGGACCAATCTGTCAGTAAAATAGAAAAACACTAGTGGCATTCAAAGTTAAAATCTTACAACCTTTAGAACAGGCCTTCTTCTGACTGAAAATCCTTTAATGGGCAAGGAGACTGTTTCAGCTTCTCCCTGTCCTAAATTCATTTCTTCCTACACTAAAAGTGACTGTTTCTGATACTTTATGTTGAAGAAGTAAAATCTTTTGTGGCTGGTACACTTGTCACCTGACCCTATGTCCCAGGAAGGCCAATATACAATGGCTGGCTGTTTTTCTTCTAATGGCCACTTTGGGAGTTTCTCAGAGACCCTCCCTCTACTGACCTTCACACTGTAGCTCTTTTAATAAGTGAAAACAATGCTTTAATTTCTGCTGCCTGCTTTCCAGGCAAGATCCTTCCTTGGGGTTATATTACGCTCAGGTGGCTTGAGCGTTCTCTTTTACCGTGACAACATGCCAACTCTTGTCATAAATATTAAGGGAATGGTTTATGTGTACTTGGTCAAAAGGAATACAAACTCTCCCAATTCAACCTCCCACCTTGAAACTGCTGCTTTAAGACCATCTAGCCAAGTCTTATGTCTTTATTTCTATGTGATTCAGACATTCTTCCACAGGTTTATTCAAAAGAAGCATCCATTGTTCTCTTTCAATAGGCTTAGTAGGGTGAGGAGAGAGTAAAAATCCACAAATCTTCAATATCTCACTCCAAGGAATATCTGCCTCCAAATTCTTCAAAGTCTGATTAATCCCCAAGACTCTTACAGATCCTTGAAGGAAATATGAGGTAAATGTCTATAAAATCCATTTTTAGACGTTCTTCTTTACAAATCTTGCACAGGTCTGATACCAATATTTATAATGTGGAGATTTGGATGAAAACTGAACTGAGATAACAAAAATTGCACTTAAATCCTACTGAAATTTATGAAATTGTAATAATTTTTGATTCAATTCTTCATTCTCCCCTGGACAACTGTAAGTTCCAGAAGGGTAGAAATCTAGTGTGACAACCCATAGGGCACAATGCCTAGAGTGTGTAATAAATACCCAATAAATATTTATTGAATGAGGTACAGATAAATAAATACATTTAGATCATATAATTGCTTGACTTTCTGTCCTCTACAAACTAATCTTTTAAGTCTGGTTACCTACTACACTCAATTTTCAGATGTTCAAAAATAGATATACACTTAATTATTACACTTCGAGCTCATTGTTCCATCCATCAATCCCCAAATAAATAAATAGTTATTTTCTTGGTGTATATTTACTGAGGAGTTGAGTAATTAATTTTTCTGTATAAAAATTAGTACTTCTTTCTGAGATGGGCTTATATATTGAAATAAGTTAATTATATAGAAGAAAAGTACTAAATGGGAAGGGTCGTGGAAAATAAAGTTCTATTTAATTTAGTATTAGTGAAATGTTTTAAATGAACTGTAAATATCCTATACTATGTACTATCTTCTTTCTAATAGTCTTCATTAGATAAATTTATAAAAAATAGTAAGTATGCCTCTGTAATCTTTTTACTGTGTGTAGCCCTATATCATTTGCCACACAAAGAAGGATTACAGTCCAGACATGCTTTTCTGCTAAGGAAAAGAAGAAAGATGGCATGCTTTAAAGGGAATAAGAAGGATCCAATGAAGAATATTAACAAAAGAGGACACTCCCATGAAAACTGAAAGAAAATATGTTTATGATGTCATCATCTCCTTGGTACTCAAAGCCTGCCTCTCTGCAAGAATTCTTGTCATGTTAAGATTCAGTCTTCTATTTATTTTGTCAGACAGTACAATACTATGTGACAATCTGAGACTAAGAGAATGATCAATAGATAGTATTTCAGAGAGTCACTTCCCTAGTTCACACAACATAAAACTGGGAGGAAGATAACTTGTTTCAGGACTCTCTTCCGAAACACTCTTTTAAAAATGCAATTTTATTAAGCTGCATTCACACCATAGAAATCATCTGTTGTATGCAATCCCTGGCTCACAGTGTCATCACATAGTTGTGTATATATCCCCATAATCAGATTTAGAACATTTTCACTACTCCAGAGAAGAAATAAAAATAAAAATGAAAACCATAATCTTCCCATAATCCTTACAGGCCCTATTATTAACACATAATATTGTTGTGGTACATTTGTTAATGTTGATGAAATACTACTAAAATATTTGTTTTTTTTGGGTGCATGGTACAGGAATCAAACCTGGGTCTCCCGAATGGAAGGCAGCATTCTAACCATGGAAATACCCGTGCACCCCTAAAATACTACTTTTAACTGTAGTCAATAGTTTGCAATAGATATATTTTTCTAATATCATCTTCCATTATTAACTCCTTGTAATAGTGTTATACATTTGTTCTAGATCATGAAAGCATGTTTTAATATTTGTACAGTCATTACAATATCCAATAGTGATTAGCTAGTTATGGACATTGTCTTCCACAAGATTCACTGTGTTATACATTTCCATGTTTTAACTTCCAACTTTCCTTCTAGTGACATATATGACTCTAAACTCCCCCTTTCTACTACACTCACACACCATTCAGCACTACTAATTATTCTTACAATAATGTACTAATGTCACCTCTGTCCATTCCAAACATTTGAGTTCAACCTAGTTAAACATTCTGCACGTATTAAGTAACCTCTCCCCATTTTTTAGCCTCTTTCTATATCCATTTAACCCATATTCTATTTCCATATTTCTTTATATTCTATATTTCTATTAGTTTACATATTATAATTAGTCCATATCTGTGAGATCACACAATATTTGTCCTGTTTTGTCTGACTTATTTCCATTAACATAATGTCCTCAAGGTTCATTAATGCTATCGCGCGCTTCAGGGTCTCATTCCTTCTTATTGCTGAATACATATATTATATGCATATCCCACATTTTACTTATACATTCATTGGTTGATGGACACTTAGATTGTTTCTATCTCTTGACAATTGTGAATAATGATGCTATGAAGATTGGTGTCAAAGTATCTGTTCATGTCCCTGTTTTCAGATCTTTTGGGTAAAATTTAAATCTTTTTTAATTTATTAAGACATGTTTTGTGACCTAGCATATAATCTATACTGCAGAATGTTCCATGAGTATTTGAAAAGAATTTATACCCTGATGTTTGAGGGATGCAATGTTCTATATATGTCTATTAGGTCTAGTTCATTTATCGTATTATTTAGGTTCTCTCTTTTATTGATCTTCTGTTTAGATATTCTATCTGTTGGAGAAAGTGGTGTGTTGGAGTCTCCCACTAGTATGGTAGATCTGTCTTTCATTCCCATCAGTTTTGTCAGTGATCGCCTCCTGTAGCTTGGGGCAACTTGATTCAGAGCATAGATATTTATGATTGATATTTCTTCTTGGTGAATTGCCCCTTTTATTAATATATAGCTATATTTTTGCATTTAAAGTCTATTTTTTCCCTAATAGCTGCCCCAGCTTTCTTTTGGTTACTGCCTGTGTGGAATATATTTATCCCTTAATTTTCAAATTGTTTGTATCTTTGGGTCTAAGATGAGTGCTTGTAAACAATAGGAACATATTTTCAAATCCATTCTGCCTGTCTGTGTCTTTTGATTGGGGCGCTTAGTCCATTAACATTCAAAGTTATTACTGTTAAGGCTGTTCTCTATTCAACCATCTTATCCTTTGGTTTTTATTTGTTGGATTTATTTTTCATATTTTTCTCTCTCTCTCTCTCTCTTTATCCTCTAAGTTACCCTTACTAATACTCTTTAATTCTGTACCTTCTCCAGACTTGCCTCTCTGGTTTTTCTTTATCTGGCAGGCTACCTTTAGTAGTTCTCCTAGGGCTGGTCTTTTATTAATGAACTCTCTCAGCTTCTATTTATCTGTCAATATTTTAAACTCTCTCATTTTTAAAGGACACCTTTGCTGGATAGAGACTTCTTGGCTGGCAGTTTTTTTCTTTCAGTATCTTAAATATGTGATAACAATGCCTTGTCCCCTCTGTGGTGTCTGATGAGAAATCAGCACTTAGTCTTATTTGGCTTCCCTTGTATGTGGTGAATCACTTTTCTCTTGCAACATTCAGAATTTTCTCCTTCTTTTCAGCATTTGACAGATTAACTGTTATGTACTAGGAATAGGTCTATATGGATTTATTCTGCTTGGAGTGCATTGGGATTCTTGGATTTGCGTATTTATGTCTTTTATAAGCTTTGTGAAATTTTCAGCTATTATTTCTTAGAATATTCTCCCTGCCCTTTCCCCCTTTTTTGCTCCTTTTGGGACATCCATGATGCATATATTTGTGCACTTTGTGCTGATAATCATTTCCCTGAAATCCAATTCAAGTTTTTCAATTTTTTTCTCAATTTGTTATTTTGTCTGCTTGAATTCATTTCATCTGTCTTTTAGCTCACTAATTCTTTCTTCTGCCTCTTCAAATTTGCTGTAGCTTGTCTCCAGTATATTTTTAATTTTGTCTACAGTATCTTTTTTCCATAACATCTGTTATTTTCTATATATTCTTTCAAATTCTTCTCTATGCTTTCCTAGTGTCTTATTATCTTTTATCTTTTTATATACATTTACCTTCATTTATTTGAATTGATTCAGGAGATTTATTTGCATATTTTAAATTTGTTTTTCAAAACTCAGCATCTCCTTTGACTTCTTGATCTGTTGCTTGAGTTTTGGTATTTTGGTATTTGATTGGGGAGCTTAGCCATTAACATTCAAAGTTATTACTGTTAAGGCTGTCTCTATTAAATCATATTATTCTTTGGTTTTTATTTGTCAGATTTATTTTTTTTATTTTTGTCTCTCTCTCTCGTGAATTTTTGCTGATATTTGGTCATTTGATTATCTTGATGGGTCTATTCTGAAGGTTTATTCATCTCTCTTGATTAGGATGTAGTTGTTGTCTGGATGTGCATTAGGAGACTGCTTTGACATTTGGGTCATCCATATTTCTCAGTCAAAAAGGGTCAGATACCTATGCAGAGTGTGTAGACCAACCCCAGCATGCCTAGGATAGGATCTGGAGAGGCTCTGAAAAGCCCTTTCATTTTACCCTACAGTCTTTTGGCCTGCCCAGGAGATGGTACTCTTCAGTGACTTAATCATCCTCAGAAGCTGTTTACCTCCTGGAACCCAGCAGCATCTGACTGGGTAGGACTGAAACTGCAGGGTTCCTGTGCCCTCACTCACCAGCCAAAATCTGGCTCAGTGTGGGTCCCCTACTTTATTTTCAGCAGAGAATTCCCTCAGCTGGCCCATTCTGCAGCCAGCCCCAGGCAAGGATTTTGCTACCTGCTGCCATTTTCCTCAGGGTGGAGGATTAGGAGCCATAACTATGGAATCATAACTATGATTACAGTTGCTCTCCATGTTTTCTCAGATTCTTCATTCCTCACTCATCTGGGCCTTGAGATGTCTCTCCTTGTTCCTTGGGCCCCCAAACAGTTGGTTTGGGCAGTTTCTGCCAGGTTCCTTGCTGCGTTGGTGAAAGATCCCCCATAGTCCTCAATTTTGGAAACTCCTCCTTATTAACCCTTTTATATTCCACCATCTCCGGTAGCTTAAGTCCTGCCAGGGTCTCTGCTGGATCCTCAGTACTGCCATATCAGCTTCATTCATATCTCTAATTGCATTCTAATATCTTATTCAGGTTCTTTAGCATTTCTGTATGGAGTAATGCTAACTTTCAGAGCTACAGAACTCTTACTCTGTGTCTCGGGTGTCACACAGTTAAAGTTCCAGGGAACTGCCAGTTATGCACAAAGAGCACAGAATCTCAGAATTTACAAATAACAATTAAAACTCAAAGTAAATGTGACTGCTGTAAGACCTTACATCTAGACCTTAACTTTCTTATAAGCATTTTAGAAATGACACTGTACAGTATTTGCTCCATGGCTTGAAACTTATTTCACTCAACACAGTCATCAAGTTTCATTCACATCGTTGCATGCCTCGTGATTTCATTCCTTTCTGTAGTCATACAATACTCCATCGTATGTGCATCACACAGCTTGTTTTTCCAGCCCTCGGTAGATGGACCTTTAGGCCACCTTCATCCGTTGGCAATTGTGAATAATTCCACCACAAACATCAGTGTGCAAATGTCTATTTGTGTCCTTGCTCTTAGTACTTCTGAGTATATTCCTAGTAATGAGATTGCATGATCATATGAAGACCCTATATTTAGCCTCCTGTGGATCTGCCACATTGCCCTCCAGAGGGGCTGCACCATTCTACTTCCATACCAAAGTGAACAGG
>PVIY010064630.1:0-10088 GCA_004026745.1 Myrmecophaga tridactyla
CATTTTGTAAAGATTTACTAGCAATAGTTTTATATGGTAGTCTTTATATTATTTTCTATTTATTATCATATGTTGCAAATAGTTCACAACAAAAATTAAGCAATAAACTCATAAAAGGAATTTAATAGGACAGGCAAATATCAACTAGATCATTGATGGAAGGGACTTAAATTGTCAGAGAAAGAAAGAATCAATATTAAGTGAAATAGTGTTTGAGAATGCTTAAAAATAATACATATTAGCATTTCAAAATATGCAATGAAAAATTAAAAGATAAAATGGAAAAAAGTACTACATGTATAATAAGAAATTAGTTTGTACCTTCAAGAAAGTGGTCTACAAATGAAAAAGAAAAAAATGTAAACACTGCAAATTGAAAATAGGCAAGGCAAAAGGCCTAAAATGGAAATCCACAAGATAAATCCAAATTAGCAATAAAATATTCATAGGTTATATAATCAAATATTTATATACACTTAAATGGATGCATAGTTAGATAGATAGACAGATAGATAAAACACCAACATGGAATATATTTTTTTAAAGGAAAAGCAGTGATAATGAAAGGGTGGAGAAGAGGCATCACATACTGTGGGGACAGATGGAGATTAAAAGGAAATCATCTGGGGTGAGCCACTGTGGCTTAGCAGGCACAGTTCTCTCCTATGATGCCAGAGACCCAGGTTCAATTCCTGGTGCCTACCCATGCAAAAAGAAACTTTGAAACATCTGAAAACTTTTGCATTTCAAAAGCCTTTTTATTAGACAGTGGGGATGAAATGAATAATTTCCTAGAATCAGAGGAACAACTTGAACTGACTCAAGAAGAATTAAAAGACCTCAACAAACCAATCACAAATAAAGAAATTGAAACAGACTTCAAAACCCCCCCAACAAAGAATCCAGAGCTAGATGGCTTCACTGATAAAGTCTACCAATCATTATAAGAAGAGTTAGTACCAATCCCGCACAATTCTCCCAGACAGCTAAAGTGTAAAGAACATTACCTAACTTATTATATAGCACCAATATCACCCTAATACCAAAGACTGATGTACTATAGAATAAAGAAATTATAGACCAATCTCTTTAAAGAATATAGATACAAAAATTCTCAAAAAAGATATTCGCACATCAATGCAACTGCACATTAAAAGAATTATACATCATGACAAAGTGGATTTTCATGCAGGAATGTTCCTTAGAGAACTAATCTCAGACATACCCAAAATATCTCCCTTGGCATATGTTTTCAGTAAAATATTAGAACACATCTGCTGTGGTTGGCAGAATTCTGGAAAATAGATTGGAAGTTATTGAACATTTTAAAACATAAGTTGCCATTGCCCTTGCATGTCCTAATTATCTTCCTTAACTTTGCACAAACACAATGACTAAAGATGGAACCACCTTTTTTGTTTTGGTTATATAGAGCAGTGACTGTACCTTCTGGGTTGTCTTTGAAATTCTATGAGTATGTGTGTGCATGTTTTAATTTACTGAGATGACACTGTAAACTCTGCCAAAAAATGTGACACACTGTTCCAATTTCTATAAGTGAATGAAGAAAGGCAAAATTACTCAATGACAGAAAATGATTTGGTAATTTAAGATGCTACCTAATAGGTAGATAAGGAAGGCTTGTTATGAACCTGTATCCAAAATGCCTGCCTTATTTGGCAAAAAAAATTTCTTTGAAATAACTTCCCTTATTGCTCTTTTAACATCTTTGTTCCTCAGGCTATAGATGAAAGGATTTAACATAGGGCTCACAAAGATATAAAAAACAGCAACAATTTTCCCCTGTTGTACTGATGTCTCAGAAGGGGACCTCAAATGCATGCATAACAGAGTTCCAAAAAAGATGGTGACAGACATCAGATGGGACCCACAGGTGGAGAAGGTTTTGTGCCTCCCCTCAGCTGAGCGGATGCCCAGGATGGCTGTGAAGATGAAAATATAAGAGACAAGGATGATAGTGAGAGAACAGGTGAGGTTGAAGCCAGCCACCACAAACATGGCAGTTTCTTTGGCATAGGTATCTGAACAAACGAGGACTAATAGAGGTGGGTCTGCACAGTAAAAGTGGTTGATCTCATTGGGTCCACAGAAGGACAGATGCAGCATCAGGATGGTCTGGACAAGAGCATTTGCAAAGCCATAAATGTAGGAAGCAGTGACCAGAGAGAGGCAGGTGCATTTGGACATTTTACTCCCATATAACAAAGGCTTACAGATGGCCATGTAGCGGTCATAAGCCATTACCGACAATATATAATGATCTGTGATCACCAGGGCAATGAAAAAGTGGAATTGTGCCAAACAACTATTGAAGGAAATGTTTTTTCTCTTGGATAAGAGATTAACTAGCATCTGAGGAGTGACAGTGGTGGAATAACAGACGTCAACAAAGGACAGGTGGCTGAGGAAGAAATACATTGGGGTGTCAAGTTTTGAGTCACTTCTGATTAACAGAATCATAGTCATGTTGCCAATTACTGTGATAAGATAGATCACAAGGAATACCACAAAAAGGACAGGTTGCAAATCAGCTTGATCTGTCAGTCCCAGGAGAATAAACTCAGTCACAGGTGTGTAGTTTTTCATTGTATTTTCTTGGCCTCTAATGCAGTCTAAAGAAAAGGTAATAAAATGTCTTGATATGTTTTCATTTATCCATTACCCCCATCTTTCCATATGATACTCCTTCCTCCTCTGTCAATCATGCAATTATATGTGACATAAAAGAGACTAGTATAGACTAGCAAAATAGATTAGAGATGTATATTTTAAACATCTAATTTATATAGAGCTCCTTATGTGTAAAGTTAGACTTACCGTTTTTTAGTGGCACCATTTCTGGAATTCTTTATGATATTTTTACATTTACAATAACCTCGGACATAGGATGAAAACAGAGCTTTTCTTTGAAATTGCAATCTTTTGTTTTATAGTATTCCTCTTGATGGGGTTTCTAAAGTAATAGATACCCAACTGTATTAGTGTCTAACTGAATGAATTTGGGTATAAATGAAAATGATATAAGATGAATATCCTCATAGAACTGGGATCTCCTTTCCTGCCTTCTGAACATTTTCAAGGTGTTCCCTCACCTTACAAAGTGCATCCATCTTCCCCTGTCTATTTTACTTTGGTTTGCTCTCTTATCAACAAATCATACTTAATTTTTAGGATGCTACCTTGAATATCCTCAATTTTGAATTATTTTGTGTGTGTGTGCCTGATGGACAAAAATTGGTACTGGGGATGAAACGAAATCTTTTTCCTTTTATGTATAAAACACAGATATATACAGTCTATAAACAAATACACACACATATATGTGTATCTTTCTCTGTGTATATATCACTATATATACATCTATAAATGTATCGACATATTTAGAGATATATATAATTTTCATGTGAGGAGAGATAGTGATTATGGGAAAAATAATGGCTCACTTTTAGGGCTAGAATTGAAAAAAGTTTGGGAAATATTGCCCCAGATCATAATGACTTGTAACTCTACCTCACTTTACCGTCTTGTACATAAATAAAAATATTATAATATGAATTCAATTTAAGTTACTTAACATGTGTCCAAATTTCATATGCAAATAACAGTGATATTAGCCAAATAATTGAGATGGTACTTAAGATATCCTGAATTGCATCTCCCAACATTTAGCCAGGATGAAAGTAAGCAGAGAGCTCATCATGAAAAATCTACAGCCTCCTTCAGTGGCACATATTAAGCTCACTTTTAAGAACAGATTCAGTGGCAAGTCTGGAAACAAGTCACTTTGTAAGGTACATTGTAAATTCATCACTCAAATTTTGTTATCCGTTGAATTACCCCATTCTGTTCATGAGGTCTTTGGACATATTGATTAAGATAATATGACGAAAGGCATATTAAATAAGCAAATAGATTCATACTTATTTTGCATTTTATTTTGTAAGCTCATAAGTACAAACTGAATTTTATCATCAATATTGTCAAATAGACAAACAGACATTTGGTGACAGAATGAAGGCATAGAAAATGTATTTGACTTCAGTTCACAATTCTTCTTCTTAAATACTGTCTATGTTTTATGATTTATATAAAATGCCACCATGACTAATCACTTAGACTAACATGACACAAAGACAAGCAGATGTCCTGGTTATTATTATTATTTTTTTGCATGGGCAGGCACTAGGAATCAAAACCGGGTCTCCAGCATGGCAGGCAAGAAATCTGCCACTAAGCCACCATTGCCCACCTTGTCCTGTGTATTTTTAATGTCTCTGTTTATTGAAATACTAATCAAGAGTTAAAAAAAATTACTATCCCCATTCATTCATTCTTGATTGTGAGAAAATTAGGTAAGGTAAGCAAATGAACTTTCAGGTAATTTAACTGAGCACTTTATGATACCAACCTTCATTTAAAGAAACAGAACACAGCATCCTTTTTGGTTTTATCAAGGAAACCACAGAGAAAAGCATTTGTAGGAGGACATAAGTGGCTCTGTGTTGTCCCAGACTTTGTTCTCCAAACTTTCACCTTCAACTTGGGTTTTCTTAGTAGGTGCTCATTGCTCCTACCTACTCAGTCCCACAACAAGTTATAAGAGTGGTCTTCAGCTCTAACAAGGGTGGTGTTTCCTTCCCATGAAGTCATGGCTCAAGTTGAAGGGAAAAAAAATTTAGAGAAGGCATCTTCCTGAAATAAATTTTAGTTAACTTTAGTCAGACAGATAGTTAATCCAAAAGTGGCCAATTCATCATGAAGTGGTTGTAGCACATTACACCATATTATGCTGATAATTAAAAAGAAAAACCTTGATAATTTTGAAGAAATCAGAAAGATTATTGAATTCCATTCCCTTATTTTTGTTAATGAATCAATGTAGAATGAGAATGTGTAATTATTGAGAGTCACCAGAGGGTAATGGTTACTGGAAAATATTCTGGAGCTAGAATTCCTGGGTAGAAATCCCAGCTTTTCTAGCTTCTAGCTTGGCCTTTGAACACATTATTAATCTCTTTTGCTCAGTTTCTTCATCCATAAAATGTAGTGAAAAATATCAATTCCCTCCATTGAAGTGAGCTAATTTCAGTAAAACATTGTCAATAGAAATGCCATATGGTAAGCCTTAATAAGTTCTAGCTACTATTGTTATTTAGTGACAGAGTCAGGTCTAGCATTGAATAAGATTCATCATCAAAATGCAGGCTCCTTGTGGCCAAGGATTTTGTCTAATCTCCAGCTGCAGCCTCAGCACTGCTTTCCCAATTATAGATGATAAATAGTTATGGATGGAATGAATCTTCTCTTTGTTCTAGTTCCCTTTCCATTATGTAATGTCACTGTATTGTGCATTTGATTAAATAATTGTGCTCTGAGAACAGAGCATAATTAGCTTATTTTATAGAGACATATAGTAACTTATCATAATATAGATTGCAGGCATTTGTTTCAAATATACTCATCAAAGATTTATTTTTAGATTCTAAAATCTAAAACATGGCCAATCATACCTGAGAAAAGAGTGATTTCCCAGAGAAGTCATGGGCATGAAGAACCTGAAATATTTATATCCAAATCATCCAATAGGGACCAAATCCCTATGGTTCAATTATTTCTAGCAAAAGTCATTTTGGTTATGAACACCCACTACCTCTTATTATTCTGATAATTCCAACCTCATTGATTTTTACCCATTCTTTTCATCATCAGGGAATTAAATCTCCTAAGTTTGGTGATGTAATAGGACTCATTAATTATTATAATTTAAACATAAACATTTTGATATTTCTGACTTGGGAATCATTAAGTATTTTGGTTTAAAACATTTAAGATAGAATAGTGTATGGTATAAGGAGAAAGTTTTGGATTCTGAAAAGCCATTGGAAAATTAATTAATTTTTGGTAAACTTGGATGAGCTACTATTGATTCTGAACCTTTTATCATATCCTTCTTCAATGCAATTGAGTGGTATTCACATAATCCATCCAAAGTGTACAATCAATGGCTCACAGTATCATCATACAGCTGTGCATTCATCACACTATAAATATCAGGCAATAATCATTATTCCAAAGATAAGTAAATAAAATAAAATAAAAATGAAAATGCAGAACATCCTATACCTCTTATTCCCCTATTACTTATGTATTTTGTGTGTCTTTTTTTTATTACTCATCTGCCCTTATACTGGATAAAGGGAGTGTTGGTCACAAGGCATTCACAATCACATGGTCATATAATCAAAGCTATATAGTTACCAAATCATCATCAAGAATCACATCTACTGAATTACACTACAACAGTTTCAGGTATTTTCTTCCAGCTATTCTAATACACTAGAAACTAAAAAGGAACATCTGTATAGTGTATGAGAATGACCTCCAAAGTGATCTATCACTCTATTTGCAATCTCTTGGCCACTGAAGCTTTATTTTATTCCACATTTGTTCCCTTTTTTTGGTCAAGAAGGCATTCTAAATCCTATGATGTCAGGATCTGGCTTACACCTCAAACTCACGTTCCACATTGTCAGGGAAACTTATACCACTGAGAGTTATGTCCCACATAAAGGGAGGTTAGTGAGTTTATCTGCAAAGTTCACTTAAAGAGAGAGGCCACATGTATGCAACAAAAGAGGTTCTCTGGGGGTGACATTTGGGTATAGTAGGCCTAGTTTCTCCCTGGCAGGAGTAAGTTTCATAAGCACAGGCCCCAAGATTGAGGACTTGACTTAAAATATTGTGAATCCTTAGTGCTTGTGAGAATATTAGGAATTCCAGAAGTGGGGAAGTTAAATATTTCCACATTTTCCCCCAGTTTCTCAAGAGAACTTTGCAATTACTTTTTTATTTTCTGCCCAATATACTCTGGGATGCATCAGAGTACTACATTAAACTATACAGAATGACTATAGTTCATTTCTTATTATACGGACCATGTAAATATGTTATTTAAATCAAATGATCATAGAGGTTTTATTAGATAGCGTGTTACAGAAAACAGAAATTTTGCACCAAATAAACATCTCTTCCTTTGGTCTCACCCAGAAGTTGAAGTTTATAAATACAGTCAATAGCATACTTTATCCTTTAGTCTGGTTTACCCTGGTCCTAAACAGATCAGTTTCATTCATGTAATTAATTGAAATCTGTTCATTTTTTTAAGTTTTTTAAACATTTGCTGGATGGGGTAATGTGAACTTTCACAGCTGAAGAACTCTTCCTCTGAATCTCAAGTGTCACACAGATACTGAAAGTTCCAGGGAATTACCAGGTTATGCACAAAGACCTCAGCATCTCAGAATTTAGAAATAACAGTTAAAACTCAGAAATAGATGTGACTGCTATAAAAGCTTATAATCTAGGAACTTTACAAGGAGGCTTAATGAACATTCTGAGCTCCTTAATCATCAATTATCCAATCTCTGCCCACATTCTATCCCCTGATAACTTATGCTGTTAAATTCAGTTCTCAGTGTTTCCTCATTGTACTTAGTTTATATTAGTGAGGACTTACCATATTTGTCCTTTCATTTCTGGCTTATTTCACTCAACACAATGTCTTTAAGGTTCATTCACCTATTTGTATGTCTCACAAGTTCATTCCTTTGTGCAACTACTCAGAAAATGTAGGTTATGTGCAACAGAAAACTTAGGATCTTGACAAAATAAAACTTTCTTCATTGTTATATATATATATATATATATATATATATATATATGCTGCAGTTTGCATTTCTGTTCATCTGCCAATGTATGCTTAGATCACCTCCATCCATTACAGATCATAAATAATGTTGACATAAAGACCAGTGTGCAAATGTCTATTAATTTCTCTGCATTTAGTTCTTCCATGTATATACCAAATAATGGGATTGCAGGATCAAATGGCAGTCCTATACTTAGCCTCCTGTGGAACCAACACACTGCCCTTAAGACAGACAGTACCATTCTACTCCCTACCAACAGTAATTAGGTATCTATCTCTTCATGTCTTCTCCAGCACTTACATGTTTCTGTTTATTTTTAAACAGTTTTATTCATACACCATACAATCCATCCTAAGTGAATAATCGATGGCCCCTAGTATAATCACATACTAATGGATTCACCACCACAGTCTATATGAGAACATTTCCATTTCTTCCACAAAGAAAGAAGAGATAAAAATAAAGGAAAAAACAACACGAATGCCATATCCCTCCATTATATCCCTGTCTTAGTAACATTTACCTTTCATATATTGTCTTTGTCACAAATAATGGAAAAATATTATGTTAACTGTTAACCATAATTCCTAGTTTGTATTGATTGTATTTTCCCCTATATTATCTGATTTTTAAACCCTTGAAATGACCTTCATTTATTATCCCTCATGTAAAACATTCTTATATGTGCATATTTAATCACCATCATTGTCCACTCAAGATTTTGCTAATCATACAGTCCCAAGTCTTATCCTCTCTTTCCTTCTGGTGGCATACATTCCCCTAAACTTCCTTTTCAAATGATACACTCAACTTTGTCATTATACTTGCAGTATTGTGCAATTGGATAATATTTAACTATCCATTTCTGGATCTTTACAAAGAATCCTGTTGAACAATCTGTACTCTTTCAGCATCAAATGCTCAGGTGCATGCTCTTTGTCTCTATTGATAAACTGTTTTCTTAGCTTTAACTCATTAAAATTAATTTATTCATATTAGTGAGACCATAAAGTATTTGTCCTTTTACTTCTTGTTAATTTTGCTCAACATAATGTCCTCAAGTTTCCATCATGTTGTTGCAAGTGTCATGACTATTTTTGTCTTACAACTGCATATTATACCATCATACCTGCATACCATGGGTTGTTTATCCATTCACCTGTTGATGGACATTTAGACTATTTCCATTTCTTGGCAATTACAAATAATGTTGCTATAAACATCAGTGTATAAATGTCTATTCATGCCCCTGCCTTCAGTTCCTCTGAATATATTCCTAGTAATGGGATTGCTGTATCATACAGCAATTCTATACTTAGCTTCCTGTGGAAATGCCCAACTGTCTTCTAGAGAATTTGCACCTTTCTATATAACTGCCATCCATGAAAAAGTATACCTCTTTCTCCACATTGTCTCCAGCACTTGTAGTTTACTTTTTTTTCCTGAAAATCACCATTCCAGTAGGTGTGAGATGATATCTCACTCTGGTTTTGGTTTGCATTCCCTAATAGCTAGTGAAGCTGAACATATTTTCATATGTATTTGGGCCATTTGTATTTCCTCTTTGGGAAAGTTGTTTATCCATTTTTTTTTTTTTTGCTCTTAAAAAAAAGAAACTTGGGTTGTTTGTCTTTTTGTTGCTGAGTTGAAGAGTCTCTATAATTTCTGGATATTAAACACTTATTTGATACATACTTTCCAAATATTGTCTCCATTTCATCAGCTGCCTTTTACATTCAAAGAAAACCCTTTGATCTGTGAAAGTGTTCAATTTAGAGGAAAACCCATTATCTATCTCTTCTTTCATTGCTCATGTTTTGGGTGTAAGGTCTAGGAAACCAACTCTTTTCATGAGATCTCTAATATATTTCCTTACGTTTTCTTTTAAAAGTTTATTGTCATAGTTCTAATGCTTATGTCTTTGATCCATTTTGAGTCAATTTTTGTATAAAGTATAAGATTGGGATCCTCTTTCATTCTTTTGGATACGGGTATCCAGTTCTACAAGAACCATTTGTTAAAGAGGCTGTTCTGTTCCAGATGAGGTAACCTGACTGCCTTATCAAAGATCAATGGTCTGTCCAGGAAAGGGTGTATTTCTGAACACTCAGTTCAATTTAATTGATCAGTATATTTATCTTTATGACATTGCCATGCTGTTTTGAGCAATGTAGTTCTGTAATAGACTTTAAAGTCAGTTAGTTTGAGACCTCCCACTTCATTTTTCTTTCTCAACATAGTTTCAGCTATTCAGGGCCCTGCCCTTACACATACATTTGATGTTTGGTTTTTCTATTTCTACAAAGTAAGTTTTTGGGATTTTAATTTGTATTGCACTGAATCGATAAATCAGTTTAG
>PVIY010064631.1:0-10089 GCA_004026745.1 Myrmecophaga tridactyla
AATTTTGAAGAATTAAAATTTTTAATTTTTAAGTTATCATTTTTTCTTTTGTTTGTGCTTCTAATATCTTATCTAAGAAATATTTCCCTAACTCAAGATTGCAAATATTTTCTTCTGTGTTTCCTAGTAGAAATTTTAGATCTATGATACATTCCAATTGTTAATATGTAATGGAACAATTTTAATCAAGGCTTACTTATGTGTATTCTGATTTTTTAAAAGTGGTTTTTAAAATGTGCATAATTAACTAACATCCCACCTTAGTTTATATTTCACCAGTTTTTCTACTAATGTTCTTTTAGAATTCCAGGGCTTACTTAGATAATATGAGTTTTGACATCATGTCTCCTTAGATTCCCCTGTTCTGTGACATTTTCTCAATCTTCCCCTTTTTTCCATGACCCTGAGAATTTTGAAGGTTAGTGTTCAGCTGTTCTACTAAATGTCCTTCAATGTGTATTTTTTTCATGGTTAGACTGAGATCATGGGCTTGGGGGAAGAATGCTACACAGGTGAAGTGCCCAACTCATGGTGTCATTCTAGAAAGTACATGATACCAACATGCATTAAAAATGGATCTCTTAACATTGATCACTTGATTAAGGTCATGTATGCCAGGTTTCTGTTCTGTAAAGCCACTATTTTTCCCTTTACATATTCTATTATTTGAAAATTGAATCATTAAAACCAGCCCATACTTCAGAGGAAGGGAATGGAATTCCACCTTTTGAATTCAGTCCTACAACCATAAGGAGCTGAATTCTGCAAACAACTTGAATGAGCTTGGAACTGGATTGTTCTCTAGAACATTTCAGGCCAGCAGACACTTTGTAGCCTTTTAAGACCCTCTGTAAAGAAGCCAGATAAGGCCACCCGGATTTCTGACTTACAGAACTACAAAGTAATAATTGGGCATTGTTTTAAGCTCTAAATTTCTGGGAATTTGTTATGCAACAATAGAAAGCCAATACAGCAATACATTTACTTATTTTTTCAACACTACTGTACTTGAATTTCAAAATTGCTCATACCTATGAGAAACAATTTTCCTATCTGGAGTACAGTGTTTGTAAATAGTTCTTTTTCTGTCTTTATTCTTACAGTATTCAGTCAAAACCTGCTTTACAAATTTAAGTGGATCAGCTCCTTTATATTCTACTCCCTCTAATAAAGTTATGTTATACATTTGTAATAAAATTAGATTCACTTTTCACTCTGCTTTCTATTAGAGGTTCCACTGATACACTGATTTTTTCAGGATGCTTTTTCAGTATTTTCAAATTGAAGGCAGACTTTTCTTTTTGAAAGTGGTTTTAGAGCAATGTTAGGACATCTTCTAGCTCTGTTCCCTCTTCCATGCAGTTTTTTCTCAAACTTCACGTGCTCACTACAAAAGTTTGTGTGAGAGTTTGAGAGGTCTTCTATTAGAATTTGATGTTTTATTTCCTGTTTTTTACTTAAATGTTATTTAAAATTTGAGCATTCTCTGTTTTCTAAGTTCTATTTGTTCTTGTGCTTCTGAATTGTTTTGGAAGATCTGGGGTGAAACAGATCGAGGCAAACTGTTATCATTGGCTGAAGTCTCTTAGTTTTGATCCTTGGGGATATTTATTTTGATTGCAAAGCCAGTTACATCTTTTAGTCTTCATTGTTTATATTTAGTCATTGGTCTGTGTTTGATGTAGAAGTAATAATCAAAATCATTTTGATTCGGAAGTGATCTAATGCAATACTTAAGGACACACTTGGTTGCTGTAGAAAACCTATTGGACATAAGCAGCAATAGAAGCAGGGTGATCAGCTAAGGAGAAGCTACAAAACAGTTACAAAGTAATTATTGCAGCTTGCACTAAAATGATGGCTAGCATTATGGATGCTGCGAGACCAATTTAAGCTGGATTTGGGGGAAGAAATCAAAAGTACCTGCTAATATATTAACTACCTCACTGTAAGACTTTTCCCAAACCTTAACTTTTTGTCATTTTTTACATCTGTTAATCTACTGTCAATTGTGCATGTGTAAAAGAACATTTCACGATAAGATGTATCTTTTTAAAAATCTGAGAGACATTTAGACATTATCTTCTGCAAATATTTTAATGAGTGGAAGGTAAATATACTCTTTAGTAAATGTATTGATGTTTAAAGATATGACAAGACACTGTTAAAGATTGGAAGATACTGTTTCTTAATGGAAGCACAATTTCTTAAAACTTGAGTTTACTTTAGAGGTCAATTCCTACATTCTACAGATGCTGAAATTGAATCTTGGGGAACTTGAGTACATTGTGTGAGGTCATTTGCAGAGCTAGGAATAGAATCTATCTCTAATACCAATAAATTGTTTCCTTCATTACTCTTTGATGCCACATGCAAGAAGAAATGAATATGTTAGATAAAAAATGTAGGGTTAAACTACTCTTTAAAAAGTTTTAGAACCAAATGATTTAAAACTGACCATGAAATAGAACACTGGAAATATGAAATCCTTGTTTGTTTGGTAGTTATAACTACTCATTGCTGTGAAAGGCAGCAAGCAATAAAATAAGTTCACAGAAATAAAACAACTGTCTGGCTACCATTTATTTTAGCAATTGTCAGGTAAGATGAATTAGTCAGTATAAATTCCCCAGAGGTGGCAAGATGTGTAAGCCTAATAAAACTGCACCTGATGATCCCCTTGGAGAGTGAAAGAATAACCTCAAAGAAGAATCAGAATTAACAAGAAATGAGACCAATCTTTCACAGCAGCATGAAGGTTAGAAAGATAAAGCTATACTACTCCAGAAGCCATGAAATTACTTCTAAAGGCAATAATCGATTTAGTGGGAAACATTAGAAAACGACAAGTCAAAAACAACATCAACAAGAATGGTAAGCCCTGGAGGTCACAACCATCAAAAAAGTGGCTAGTAAATCCTTTCCCCTCCCCCAGATCCTCAGCTAAGATTAATTCCATACTGAATCCTGAGCCTGAAACAACTGTTTTGTGAGAATAAACCTTTTACTTATTAAGAATTACCTTTCCTTCATTTGCTTTTTATGGGGATGGAAGGAAGGAAGGAAAGAAGGAAGAGAGGGAGGGAGGGAAGGAAAGAGGTAAAGAAGGAGAAAAATAAAGAAAAGAAAAGCCTACCATTATTTGTTTTATTTCTTGATTATTTTCTTGACTTGACTTGACCTAAAAACCTTCAATGAAATAGATCTGCTGAGCTCTGGTGTTTCTCTCCATAATGTTCACGTAATGATTTTCCTGTCCATTGCAAGTCTTTTTCTGAATATTATGCATTGCTCTGTACTTTAATAATCTGCATGGATGTTCTTTTCACATTCAATTGTCGATTGGAAATTATCAATCCATAAATATTAACTGAGCTGGCATTTTGTTATGCCCCACAGATATTGAGATAAGATATTCTCAGTACACAAGTAAAGCACTGGTATCTGATTGAATGGTTCCTTCTTTCATTTGAAATTATCATTTCCTGTTTGAGACAGAACAACTCTGGAGGTAGCTTGGGAGAGATGGCCAAGTTAGAATTATCATTTTCCTATATTTTCTAAGTTTTGCAAAGTCAGAACATATTTTCCTTGATAATCAAAGTAATACTAGAAATTATTTTTAATGAGACAATAAAATATTAATTTTGATGACAGAAAACAAGAAACTGTGGATTTATTTTTGTTTCTTTAATTTTAATTAAACATTTAATTTTCATCAAATAATAAATGTACATTTTTGAAGGACTGAATGATCCTTCAATGGTCTTCTCACCCCTCCTCACTCTCAAGTTCTATTACCTAGAGACAACAGCTTTCAACTAATTTAACTGCTTCTTCTAGTAATGAAGTCCACATTTCTAAGTAACATGTATGCTTTTGTTTGCCAGGGCTGCTATAACAAAATACTACAGACAAATTGGCTTAAACCACATGAATTTATTGGCTTATAGTTTTGGAGTCTGGAAGTTCAAAATCAAGGTGTTGGCAAGGCCATGCTTTCTCTGAAGTCTGCAGTGTTCTGATGGCATTGTGGCCTGCTGGCAGCCCATAAGTCTATCTCTGCCTCCATCACATCTCTCTCCCATCTGTCTTCTACATCTGTTTCCAAATTTCCTCTGAATCTTTCCTTCACTTTTACCCTTTCTTATGCTGTGTGTTTTAGTCCATCTCAGGTTTCTCCACTTTTTCATCCTCAGAGACAAAATTGATATCAATTGCAAGTCTATGCTATAGCTTTGTATGAGTCAAGATAGGCTAGATTATGCCCTGGTACTAAATAACCCCTGAAATTCAAGTGCATTAGGTGGCACACATCCAATGCAGGTTGGCAGAAGGGGTTTGTACGGGGTTGTTCAAGGTCTTGGGTTGATTTGTGCTTCCTTTATCTTGGCAACAGCAGGAAGAGTGACGTGTCATTTACATGAACATTTTATTCGAAAAAGTAAATTACATGGCCACACCTACCTTCAACAGAGATTAGAAGGTGTAATACTTACTTATCCTCCTTTGTACCAGGAATTTGAGAACAACTTTAATGATGGTCTTGGTCATTATAGTGAGTACAGGACTCTGTGTACTGCAAACAAAAGGGGCTATTACAAATAAAATCTACTTGTAAACCATCTGTGAAAATGCATTTTCTTCTATTGCACACATTTTGATAGCTTTTAGGAAATATGAAGGCCCCAATTAGCCTTCATTTCTGACTGACTTGCCCAGTGGATCCCATGCCAGTCTAATAGAGGAAGATTCAATTTCTCTTATCTTGAAACATCTTCAGAAATCATTCTTATGAGTTTATATTTAAATTCATTAGTTATTAGCTTTAAAACATTATTTAAAATTTCCAAAAGGAGACATCTCAGCTTCTGAGAAATAAAAAAATCTATGGCAAAACCTTAATTGATACATGCAATAAGAAATAAAAATCTATGGCAGAACTTTAATTGATGCATGCAATGAGAAATAAAAATCTATGGCAAAACCTTAATTGATACATGCAAGTTTGGTTTGCTACTACACTACACTTAAGCTCTAAGTATTAAAAATCTTAATATAAATTTGCTCAGAGAATAAAATTCTAATCAGAGGTTGAATACCAACCAATATCATAGGGTAGTAATTCTGATTAACTTTAGGGCCTTCAAAAAACAATATTAATATAATAATTTAGAACTTTACTCACAGAAGTAAATATTTCTCACTACAAAGAACCATAATTTCAGGTCCAGTAAGCAAATAGAGACTACCCATTCATTTCATGCAAGCCTCTGACGAGCTGCCAAAGGAAACAAATGGCCCTCATTACTCAACTGGGTTGGGTTCAAACTGGTGACTTGGAGGTGAAAGGTTGTGGATCCTGTTATCAATCATTTAGCAGTAAAGTACTGACGTGACGAAAGAAAGGAGAATGATTTGATTCAACTCATTAGCATATTACTCCACTCTGTTAACAAAATACCATATAGTATAAAATATGAACAGCATAAAAAGCAGCTTCCTTTTATCGTAACATATGGAATTGTGTGAGTAAAATGTGCCAAATCCTAAATTCTTCAAATTGCTATGAATTGTTAGTGAGAACATCCATTTTCAGTTCCTGGGTATTTCTTCTTGTCTGTGACTGTCAAACAATGGTGTGTGATGGATTGAGTCACCACAGGCAGATCTGCTGCAAACACAGTCTCTGACCCCTGTCAGATGACATTTACAGACCTGACTTTAACGCTCACTGTTAACATACTTGGAGATTAAGTTATTTTACTTTTCCACCACACTATTTTTATTTCTTTGGGTTAAATAAATAATAGAGAGTGAAAATAAATGATTGCTTACATATAGCTGGCAGAGAAATCAAGAGCTGCAATTTGGGCTACTCATTATTTTCTCTTTCTGAGAATAATTCATTTATATAATTTCTCAAATCAGAAAGCAAACAGATGAAGACAGAATATAGTCTCATGATTAGTTAGCATTGTGTATTAGTTAAAAGTTTGAAATGTATTATTGTGCTTTTCTCTGAGATAACATCTAAAACACTGGTAGAATGTCTTTTCTAAAAGAATTCTAAAAAGGTTTTAATGGCAATTTTATGCCAAATTAATCAACTGCTTACTTTCTGCCTTTTTCTGTTGTAGAATAGAAAAATGAGTAAAATTAATAAGTACCCAGCATCATGTAGCTTATATTCTAGTGAGAAGACAGAATATAAATGTATAAACAAATAAGAATGGTGGCTTTATTAAGTGGTATACAAAAACCAAAAGAGGCAAAATAAGTGAAATGGGAGTTACATTGTTTCCTACTTTGAATAGGTCAATCTTAAAAGTCCCCTATGAGGAAATAATGTGAGCAAATTTGAATAAAAAAGAAAGAAAATTGTGAAATATTTAAGGGAAAATCACTCCAGACAGAGGGGAGTATAGTCTGGAATTTACTTGGTGTGTTAAATAACCAGCAAAGAAATCAGTGTGGCTGGAGGATATGAAGAGGGAGGAGCAGTAAGATATGAGACAAGGCAGTTAGGAGCCAGGTCATTTGGAGCCCCAAGTCATGTATCTTTGGGATTTTGTTCTGAGTGTCAATGGAAGCCTTTAGAAGGCTTGAGAACAGGTGATTGATGATAAATGATTTACCTGTTAAAAGGATCTCTCTGGTTTTTGTGTGGAAAATAGACTCTAGAAAGTCAAGAGTTGAAGCAAAGAGAATATTACAGCAGCCCAAGCAAAAATTCAAGTTGATTGAAACCAAAAGACAGTGAGAAGTCATGTTATGGATATAATGTGAATATAAAGCTGATGGATTTTTTAATCTGAGGATACAAAGGGATTAAGAATGGTTACATATATTTGAGGTGATCATGTGATCAAGAGCACTAAGAAGAATGCCCACAGGTTTGAGTGGCAGTGGAATAAGTACTTTGTTTTGTGTATGGTATCTATGTGAGAATATGCCTATAAGATCCCTCTATTTGTTAGCTGTGGTGTATAAAAAATTACCAAATCTTGGGTGACTTAACACTAATTTTTTATCTCATCATTTCTGTGGGTCTGGAGTTTGAGCACAGCTTTGCTGGGTTTTCTTCAAGTCTGCAAGCAAGTTTAGTTGGACAGCTCAGTTTTCATCTAGAAGCTTGACTGGTGAAGGTATACTTCCAAGTTCACTAATATTGTTGGGAGAATTAATTTCCTTGCAGCTTTAATACTTATGGGAGCTTGTTTCTTCAGAGCCAAAAAGGAGAGCAAGACTCTAGAGTAAGACTGTTCATAAGTTGGAGTCTTAAATAATGTAATGTAATTACAGGATTGACATCCAGTTTCTTTGCCATATCCAACTCATTGGTCTTGCCCACACTCAAGGGGAGGAAATTCAACAAAGACATAAAAACCAGGATGCAGAGATCATGGGAACCTCCTTAAAGTAGATACCTAAGTGGATAAATTGAGTGGGCAGTTATAAAAGCATCTCAAAGAGACACCAGAACTGGAGATACAACTTTTAGAGTTATCAAAGTATTGGTATTTTTAAAACTTTGGGTCTGGATGAACATGTAATCAATAAAGACATGGAAATGGTAGACATTTTCTTCCTAATGGCATGCAGATGGTATATCCCAGTCAGTGAGATTCAAATAAAACCGTGCAGAAAATAATTCTAGAATCAGTTTTGCTATTTAATGGGTCATTTCTTGTCTGTCTTGATGGGCCTACCATTCTATCACTGCTGTCTATTATCAGATGCTTAGGATCTACCACACAAATACTATGCTAAGAGCTATAAATGAGTCATCTCTCTTAATTCCTGCAAGGAGTTACTAAGGTAGGTAATATTATTGTTTGTCTTTTTAATTGATGAGAAAAACTAATGTTTAAGTTCACACAGCTTTTAAGTGATATAGCCTAGGGGCATGGTGTACATAATCTACATACCCAACCACATCCTTAATAGTCCCTTCCTATGTGGTCAACTTGCCCAGGTCTTTGTTTCCACATTTCCATTCCTGATCATTGATTAGTGTTCTTTAGCCTCTTCAGACTGACCACTCTTCTTGATTCATTTCATCCAGACCATTATCCAGATCACATCAACTTCTATATTAGGGTTTTTGAGAAAAACAGAGCTGATAGAAGATATATGTAAGAGATTTATTATAGGAATTGGCTCACTGCAGAGATTGGCAAATTTGAATTAATTCTGTCTCTAAGTCTACAAGTTGGAAACTCAATGAAGGTGATGTTGAATTCCCCAGAAGTCCCAAGTTGGAACTCTGCTGAAGGTGATGATGAATTCCCCAGGGGAAGCTGCCTATCTGGAGTAGAGATAGAAATTCTCCTTTCTGACTGCTGGAATTATCAGTTCTTTTTTTAGGGCCTTCAACTGGTTGGATGAGGCAGCTTCTTTCATTGCTGAAGGCAATCTCCTTTGCTGATTATAGATGTAATTGGACATACATGCAATCAACTGACTAATGATTTAAATCCATGTAATACCCTTGCAGTAATAATCAGGTCAGTGCTTGCATCACCAAACAACTGGACACCACAACCTAGCTAAATTGACGCATGAAATTAGCAATCACATCTTACTTCATCATTCCCTTTGGAGGTATCAACAAGTGTCTAACACATTTTCTTAACATTGTTTAATAGCCACATTCTTTTACAAAATTTTGGTTTTACACAAAAGTTTAAAATGTCTGAGGTATTTAGTTGACAGCACAAAATCAAATATTTATTGGTTTAAACCTAAGGAAAAAAAAGAGTTCCAAGAGCAAAGAAGGATGCCATTTTTGAATAGGAAAGGAAGAAATATATGTATTCTCCATTTTTGTGATAACTTTGAAGTAAGTTTTATGCATTATATATAAAAGTAAGCTAGGAATTATGACTTAAGAATGAGTAATTTTTTTTCAGATGTTAAAAAGGATGATATAAAATATATTTCTGAATTAAAATGCTATGTTTTATAATATAAATTTTGGTGGTTTCCTTTTTGCTATTTTTTCCTCATGAATGGTTATAATGAAATATTATATAATGCATTCATTTATTGTGGTTCAAATTATATGTATGATGTGGTTTAGTCTATCTCTTTCACTCAAAGTAATATCCTTTTTCCCAATATTAGTGTTAAGATGTATTTCTATTGCGTATTCAAATCAGGTTGTACAAGAACACATGGACTGGTTTTTCTCCCTGAAAAATAGTCCAAAATGAAAAATTATTTTCCTTTATAAAAGAAGATTTTAAAATCCTGAAATATGCATTAGATTTTTCTATGAAAAACCTAACTCAGTTTTCCCCATAAAATAAAATATGCATTCTACAGAATATAAGAGGAACACAGTGAAATCTACTGATTAAATGAAAACTGACTTATGCATGTGATGTCAGAACTTCAGATTCTTTATGATTTCTATAGGGATGTGACATCCTTATAGAACAGATTGAATTTGATTGAACTCAAATTATGATTATGGAACATTGGTATATAAACACCAGAAAAGTATCAGTATCTTTAATATTTGTAAATTTGCATCAACATTTATTTTGGAGGCAGTATTTTTATTTGCTTCTTTAGGCATATTCTCCCTTATATAAGGTATTATTTACACATATAAAATTCATGTACATAAATATGTACATGTTTTGAAAAGTTTCTGCTGAAATAGTAAATACTAGAATACTTGTTTTTCAGATTAAGTTATTGAGATTGATATCCATATGTTTACAGATTTTTACTTATTTTTTTTTTTACTTATTTTCAACTGAGAATTATTCCAGGTTTCCATTTACTATTGGAATATATCTTTTTTATTTGCTTTATGTAGTTCAAGATGAAAGAATATAGATTGAAAAAGAGAAATAGTATTTTCACAATAATAATTTAGAGAAGAGAATCTATAAGCAGTAATCAATAACCATAACATTAAAATTAAGATACATATTTATATGGACAGGTTAATTGAACACCATGAGCACATGGAACCTTGAATAGGGAATAAGATTTTATAGGTTTGTCCAGTGTGATGCCCTGTTAAATCCCACAATGAGATATCATCTCACTCTCACCAGAATGGCCATTATC
>PVIY010064632.1:0-10089 GCA_004026745.1 Myrmecophaga tridactyla
AGTAGCCATGTTTCTTGAGGATGATTGTATAATGATATAGCTTTCACAATGTGACTGTGTGATTGTGAAAACCTTGTGTCTGATGCTCCTTTTATCTACCTTGTCAACAGATGAGAGGAACATATGGAATAAAAATAAATAATAGGGGGAACAAATGTTAAAATAGATTTAGTTTGAAATGCTAGTGATCAATGAAAGGTATCAGTAAGGGGTATGGCCTGTAAAATTATTTTTTTCTGTTTGTTATATTTTTCTGTTGTCTTTTTATTTCTTTTTCTGAATTGATGCTAATGTTCTGGGAAATGATCATGACGATGAATATGCAACTATGTGATGATATTGTGAATTGCTGAGTGTATGTGTTTGGAATGTTTGTGTTTCTTGTAATTTTTTTATTAATAAAAAATTAAAAATTAAATAAAATTTTTTAAAAAGATAATTAAGACTCTTGGAAATTAAAACTATGACAGCCAAAAATAAAAAGCAATCTGAAGGAGAGTTCAGAAATCTAAATGAACATTTAAAAGAAAAAACTTTCAGATGATAGGAATAAACAAAAAAAATGATACAAACTTAGAGGATTATTCTAGATGGTCTAAATCCAAATAGTATAAATAACAAAAAGGGAGGAAATTATCAAAGAAAAAATACAATATTTCCCAGATATGGAATTACATGTTTCCAGAGTATTCTTGGCTCTCATTTAAGTTATTTCATTGAACCCAAATGAGGCATATCAAAAAAATATTTTGCAAGGGCAATGGTTATTAGATGTCCTAAGAGCTCGCAAGTAGGAAAAAAAAATGGATCACAGGGTATAGAGTACATGAATGATAGTGGAATTATCAGCATAATATTATATCAGATATAAATATGAAAAAGCAGGGTGCATGGGTGATTCAGTGGTAGAATGCTCACCTTTCATGCGGGAGACCCAGGTTCGATTCCTGGACCATGCACCCCTTCACTCCCCCAAAAAAGAGAAAAAAAGATACGGAAAAGTAGTTTTAAAAGTACCCAGATAAACTGGCAATTTAATGTGAGAGTAGAATAAAAACATATTAAAACAATGTTAGTACTAAAAGTACTGTATGTCCCATAAAGTCTTTATTAGGCAGCTACTGGAGAATGCACTCACGCAAAATAAAGAAAGGCAAAAGAATACAATACCCAGCAAATAAAAT
Source organism: Myrmecophaga tridactyla (assembly GCA_004026745.1). NCBI lineage: Eukaryota > Metazoa > Chordata > Mammalia > Pilosa > Myrmecophagidae > Myrmecophaga > Myrmecophaga tridactyla. Next base: position 1,185 of record PVIY010064632.1, read on the forward strand.
CCAGCTCAGAAAAAGAGGGTAGGAAAACTGCTGTTGATGAAGAAAAGCAGAGCTACCGAGAAAAGTATCCTTACTGGAGAAGAGTATTTAAAGCTGTGAAGTGAAAGTCTGCATAGAAGGGAAAAAACAAATAAAATGTTTCAGAGTATAGGGAAAATTTGAGAGGTGTGGAGATTTGGGAATTGTAAAAATGAGCTCATACCTTCCTAATTCACTCTATGAGGTCAGCAGTATCCTAATACACAATGTAGATAAGAAATTACAAGAAAGGAAGTTATAGACTAGTTTCTTTCATGAACATAGATGCTAAAATTCTCAACAAAATATTAACAGATTGAATCCAATAATGAATAAAAAGGATTATACACCTCAAGCAAATAGAATGCATTAGTTCACTAAAGTTGCTTGTACCCCTTGCTGGTTCTGGGCCCAGACTATTCCCTTATCTGGAGACTGGGCATCATGACTGTGGTTTGACCTAAATTCTTCTTCCATATTGGGGAAATCTTTCTCTACTCTAGGTACAAAGTGAACTCCTATGTATTGCTTAAGTGTGTGTATCATGTGGTACCTGGCCAAACCCACTGGAATACCTATTCCCACCAGGATGATAGTAGGAACTCTCCCATAGTGTAGTATAAGAGATTGTGTGCAAATCATCATCCTACTTTGGCTGTTGGGAGGAAACCACTACTGAAGCTGACCTAACTTTGTCTCTTCTTTGTGTGAGTGCAGCATTGTTCCAACAACTGCTTGTGTGTGTTGTGTGTTCCTTGATGACTATGATACTGCAGTACTATGGAACAAGCAGAAGTATGTGGATTCCTACTCTTGGTGGCCAGCATATCTTTCATTCCCCATATGGGAGCACTCTATCCTGATGGTAGCCCAGATCCTTGGCTTGAGGCTACTGGAACAAATTGCCAATCTTAATCTTTCAAAACAACAGAAATTTATTATCTTGGTTCTAGAAGCCATAAATATAAACTCATTATAATTGGGCCAAAATCAAGATGTCAGCAGGAATATGAACCTTCCTGAGGCTTTGCAGCAGAATCCACTACTTTCTTTCTCCAGCTTCAGGTGGCTGCTGGCATTCTGGAAGGGTAGTACATGTTTGTAGTTGAGTATTTTTATCAGCCTGTTTCCTGCTGTTTTGGTTTGTTCAAGGTATCGGAATATATATTTAGGTATATTCTAAATGGATTGGCTTTTAAAATAGGGATTTATTAACTTACAATTTACATCTCTTAGGCCATGAAAATGTTCAAATTAAGTCATCAACAGGATGATAACTGGACTCTTGAAGAAGGGCTGCTGGCATCTGGGACACATCTATCACATGGGAAGGCACATGACAAGCTCCTGCTGTTCCTTTGCTCCCATGGTTTGTTGTGTTCAGCTTTGGTTCCAGTGGCTTCCTCTGTGGGTCCCCTCTTAGCAACTTTAGGGCTTTATATCTAAGCCCTCACCAAACTTGTCTATGTGATTCTCTCTAAGCTCTCTTGGCTTTTTTTTTTTTCTGTGCTTTATCCTCTCATAAAAGACTCCAGTAAAAGATAAAGACCCACCTTGAGTGTGGAGGGTTAGATCTCAATTAAAACAATCTAATCAAAAGGTCCCACCCCCAATAGGTCTGCATCCAAGAAATGGATTAAAAGGACATGGCATTCTCTGGGGTACATAGCAGTGTCAAACCAGCACACTACCCACTGGACCCCAAAAACCATGTTCTTTCCATATGCAAAATGCATTCATTCCATCACAATGTCATAAAATCTTTCAGTAACAAGTACAAAGTCTCCTCAAAATCAGTTGTAGATGTGGTCTGTCCAAAGGCAAATTTCTCTTCTGGTTGTGGACCTGTGAAACTTAGAAAAGTTATTTGTTTCAAATATACAAAAGAAAGGCAGTCATAGAGTGAAGGTTCCCATTTCTATCAGAGAAACTGAAAGGAAAACAGAGCCCACCAGACCCAAATAGTTCTAAAAACCTGAAAGGCATACTTCATTAGAATTCCAGGTCTGAATGTCATATATAGAATGATATTTATCCTTGAGGGTTAAAAGAGTGCAGTCCCAGCCTGTGCAAGAGCCGCTGTGCAAGCCCTAACCTCTGCAAACATTGGGGTGAGCTATCCAACATATCCAAGCTTTGGGGATATCACCAGGTTCTCAGTCCCACCCTCCTCAAGCAAGTGGGTGGCAGCTAGTCTCTCTGTCATCTCTAGTGCACAGGGTCTATCCTCTTAGAACAATGAAGTAGTAGTCAGGCTCTCCTCAATCCTTGGGAAATATGCTCCAACCTCTCTGAAACCCTTCCTAAACAATGGGGCAGCCAAGCTCCCCTCAGTTCCCCACATATCTGAGAACCTTGGGGTGGTAGCACTGTTCCTGAACAATGGGGAGGAAGGCCCCTCCTCTGCAAACTCTGGAGCAAACTCATCCTTTCCGCATTATAAGTGGGTCCAGTCTCCTGGTCCATCTGCTGGTCCTTTGTTCTTAGGTTTTTATTGCCTTCAGCTCTGGTTTCAGTGGCTTCCTCCATGGGTTCCCTCTTAGAAACTCCAGGAATTTTCTCCAAGCCTTCTCTGAACTTCTCTGGGTGTTTCTCTCTAAATTCTCAGCTTTTACTGTACTTTATCTTCTCATTAAAGGCTATGGTAAAGGATTAAGATGCATCTTGAATGAGATGGGTCAGATAACAATTGAAACAATCTAATCAAAAATTCCCACCCACAAAAGGCCTGCACCCACAGGAATGGATTAAAAGAGCATGGCATTTTCTGGGATACATAACAGCTTCAGACCAGAACACCTGCTTATAGAATTATGGGTGCCTGTCAGCTTCCTTCATTTCATCCCATTTCTGTTCCTTTCAGTCCAATCAGACAGTGTTTCTATTAGTATAATATCTGCAAAAACTTTTTATGTGTGTTTCTCATGAGATTCATAGTATCAGGAAAAAATGAGTCCACAACAGATCATTCCTAGATAATCCTATATCTGCTCCTTGTTTCTGCTAAGATTGTTGATGGAATCCATGAGTCACATGCTTAATCTTTTCAGCATGACAAAAAGTACTCCAGCCACCCACTTGGCCTCCTCTCCAGAGCATACTTTACTAACAGTGACTCATATTTTTAGTATCTTCTCAAATATAGATAAGACGAGAATTTCACAAGTTCTAGCATCTTTTTTGTTTTACAGTTCTTACCTCAGTTTATCAATTTCCTCCTTCAGTTAATTATAAGCATAAAAGAGAAACCAAGTTACACCTTCAACACTTTTCTTTGAAATGGCAACTAAATATTCAATTCATTGCTTACTCATTCATCTTTCAACACAACAGAAAAGCACAATTCAGAAAAGTTTATGTTCTTATATTGTTAGAAAGAAAGCCATACCTGAAAGAGAATAAATGCTCACCTGATTGTGAAGAAGAAAATAATTTATTCATGATCTGGCAAGAACAGGTGCTCAACTAAATGTGGTGGCTAGCACACCAAGTGATAGAATGCCACAGATTTTATATCCTAAGCCTAGCATGCAGGTCCCTCCCCTGTTTTTCACTGATTGAATACTCTGGAGGTTACAGCCTATTCACAGAGTCTAATTAATTTAGATTTCCCGCCGAAGGTTACCACTTTTGATCACACTTTACATTTCAGTGACTCTGGCTGTTACTTACTTAAACTTGTTTTGACCTATGTAAGGATTTGGCACCAATTCTAGGTTTCCATCAGAGGTGCTCTCCTTTCCTTGCCTGCAAGACAGTCTGAACCATTCTGCAGCCCTTTGTTCAGTTACTTCCATTTCTCTCATCCTACACCATCTTGTGTGAAAGCTAAACTTACTTTTAGTCTTACAGTGTGACAGTATTCCCTTCCCAAAAGTTTTCAATACCATGTTCTTCATGTTCTGAGTTCTTCCAAGAATTGCTATTAGTGATATTTCTATAAAGAACCCATTTAAGGTAATGTAGAATTTTTGTTAGAATTCTCAAAATTCTTCCAAATAGCGCTTGAACAATGGGACATCCAGTCTACAAATGATCCAATTCCAAATCTACTTCCCAATTATCCACTTCCTGGCATCAAAATCTGTATTTAGATTTCTATATTTGTTGTAACAAATTACTATAATTTTACTGGCTTAAAACAACAAAAATTTATTTTCTTGCAGTTGTGGAGTCCAGAAATCTGGAATCAATATTACTGAGCCAAAGTTTCAGCAAGAATGTGCCCCGTCTACAGTTTCTGGAGGAGAATTTGTAATCTCCCTCTGCCGCTCTCATATAAGGACACTTGTGATGTCATTTAGGGTCCCACCATGATAATCCAAGGATATCTCATTTGAAGATCGTAAACCTACTCATATCTGCAAAACCCTTTTATATCTTTTTCTAAGTAAGGTAATATTTACAGGTTCCAAAAGTTAGGAAATGGATATTAAGTATTTTATAGCCTACTACAAGCGATTGATTGTGGGTATGCAAAACTGACTCATTAGCACTTAAAATGCTAAGCAATATAATCTATTTTACCAACAAGCTAAAGAAGAAAAATAAATTGATCATATGAATTGAGGAAGAGAAGGCATTTGACAAATCCCAAACTTATTCATGATTAAAATCACTCAACAAACTAGGAATGGAGCGGAACTTCCTCAACTTGATAAAAGCAAAATCATATAAACACTGGCAACTAATTTTATTCTTACTGAGAAACTGGACACTTTACCCCCTATGATCTGGATCAAGGTAAGGATGTCTTCTAATCACTCCCATTCAACAGTTTATTGTAAGCCCCAGCTGCACAATAAGACAAGAAAGTGAAATAAAGAGTATACAGATTTGGAAAGAAGTGATAAAACTGTTAATTTTCACAGATGACATGTGTGCCTATCTACAAAATCCTAAAGCATTGACAAAAAATCCACTAGGGTCATGTATGTGAGTATAGTAAGCTTGTAGGATGCAAGGTTAATATGCAGAAATCAATGGCTTTCTTATATACGGTTGGAATTTGAAATTAATAAAACAGTATCATTTACAATGTCACCCCTGAAAAGAGATAGTTAGATATAAATCTAACAGAACATGCAGAAAACTGCAAAACTCTGATGAAAGAATCTGAAGGTCTAAATAAATGGGAAGATGTTCCAAGCTGATGGATTGGAAAACTCAGTATTGACAAGATGTCAATTCTTTCTACATGATCTAAAATTTGATACCATCAGAATGAAAATCCCAGCAAGCTATTTTGAATATATTGATCGACTAATTCTAAAGTTTACATGGGAAAAAAAAAGTCTTACAAACCCAGGATTGAAAAAGAAGAACAAAGTGGGAGCACTCACAATACCTATTTTCAAAACTTAATTTAAAGCTACAGTAATTGAGGTAGTGTTATTGGAAAAAGAATAGGCTCATCCTACCACAGTTATCAGTGTATGTTTCTCAGACATTAGATGTGGCCCTCACAGAAAAAAAGTTGGCTGTTGGTTTTCCCGAAACATTCTCCAGTAACACTTGGAGAGGTAGAGGGACTCTTCAGAGGGATTTCCCAATGGAAGCTCTGGGATGGAGGGAGGTAAAAATCTGCACCTGGAGGAGTCTCTAAGGAATCTGCAAAGGCAAACTATGAGAGGAGGGACCTGCCACACCAGCAGCCACCAAAGACAAATATGATCCTAGAAGAGGATTTTCCTTATTAAAAGTATGCAAGAATTTTACCAGGAAGATGATAGAGTAGGAAGCTACAGGACTCACTCCTCCTCCAAAAAGAATTAGTAGACAGGCAGAAACTGTCTGAAACATCTGTTCTGGGGCTCCATAGGCCAGGGGAGCACTGTACAGCATCCAGGGAGGATCAGGATGAAGAGGTAGAGAAACTGTGGTAAAGAACTGTAACTTACACTACAATGGTTGCTGGTGCCCCACTGCCATTCTCAAGACAAACTGCTATGGGTCTGGTCCCTGGCTGACTGCTTCCCTCTTTTTCAAAAATGGGTAACACTAAGTCTAGAAGAAATAGAATATCTCAACAGACCAATTATATGTAATAAGATTGAATCAATCATCAAACACCTCCCAACAAAGAAAAGCCCAGAACCAGATGACTTTCACAGGTGAATTCTACCATCCATTCCAAGAAGAGTTAATAAAAAACACTTCTTAAAAATTGAAGAGAAGGGACAACTACCTAATTCATTCTATAAAGCTAACATTGCCCTCATAACAAAGCCAGATAAAGACACTACAAGAAAAGGAAATTACAGATAAATTTCTCTAATGAAGATAGATGTAAAATACTTGCAAATCAAATCCAACAGCATATCAAAAGAATTATACACCTGATCAAGTGGGTTTTACCCCAGGTACACAAAGGTGGTTCCACACAAGAAAATCAATTGATATAATACACCACATTAACAAATGGAAGGGGAAAAATTACCTGATCATCTCAATTGATTTAGAAAAGTCATCTGACAAAATCCAGCATCCTTTCTTGATAGAAACACTTCAAAAGGTAGGAATTGAAGGAAATTTCCTCATTATATAGGGCATATATGAAAAATATGATAAGCTAACATCATATTCAATGGTGAAAGACTGAAAGCTTTCCCTCTAAGATCTGGAACAAGACAAGGATGCCCATTGACAACACTGTTATTTCACATTGAGCTAGAGGTTCTAACTCTTACACAAAATAATGAAAAAGGACCCCATCTCACACCATATACAAAATTAACTCAAAATGAATCAAAGACCTAAATGTAAGAACTAGGACTATAAAACTCCTAGAAGAAAATATATGGAAGCATCTTCAAGATCTTGTGGTGGGTTATGGTTTCTTAGACTTTACACCCAAAGCACAAGCAATGAAAGAAAAAGAAACACAAATACAACCTTCTAAAAATTAAAAAATGATTGTGCATCAAAGGACTTTGTCAAGAAAGTGAAAAGACACTTTGTCAAGAAAGAGATAAGACTCAGTGGGAGAAAATATTTGGAAACCACATATCCTATAAGGGGTTAATAATCAGAATGTATAAAGAAGTCTTACAACTCAACAATAAAAAGACAAACAACCCAATTAAAAATGGGCAAAAGACTTAAGTAGACATTTCTGCAAAGAAGATATTCAAATGGCTAAAAGGTACATGAAAAGATGCCCCAAATCATTAGCTATTAGAGAAATGCAAGTCAAAACCACAATGAGATATCGGTCACACCTACTAGATGGTCACTACTATAAAAACAGAAAATTTCAAGTTTTGTAAGGGATGTGGAGAAATAGAGAGACTCATTCATTGCTGGTAGAAATATAAAATGCTGCAGTTGCTGCATTTAAGAAGAAAGTCTGGCAGCTCCTCCGGAACTTAATACCATATGATCCAGCAATCCAGCTGTGAGGTATGTACCCAGAAGAACTGAAATCAGGGAGTCAAACAGATTTTTGCACCCCAATGTTCATGGTGGCATTATTCACAATAGTCAAAATATGGAAGCAGCCCAAGTGTCCATCAAACTATGTATGGATAAGTAAAATGTGGCATATACATGTCACAGAATCTTATTCGGCTGTAAAAAGGAATGAAGTTATGAAGCGTGCAACAACATGGATGAACCTTGAGGACATTATGTTGAGTGCAATAAATCAGACACAAAAGGAAAAAATATTGTATTATTTCATTGTTATATATATAATATTGTTCACCAATTATAACGTGAAAACATATGGAGCTAGAATCCAGAATATATGTTATCAGAAGATAGATGGGGGTTACAGAGTGGGGAGCTGATGCTTAACTTGTGCACGGTTTCAAATTAGGCTGATGGTAAAGGTTTGGAAATGGATGGTGGTTATCGTAGCACATTCTTGTGAGTGTAAGCAACAGCACTGAAGGATATAGGTGAATGTGGTTAAAATAGAAATATATATATGTATATATTATTAGAATAAAAATTGAAAGCTAAAACATATGACTATACAACACAGTGAACCCTACTGTAGATGATGGACTATAGTTAACAGTACAACCATAAGAATGTTCTTACATGAATTATAGCACATGTGTGATATTAATGCAAGGTGGTAATAATAGGGTAGTATATGGGAAAAAAAAACACCTAATGTAAACAATGGATGATAAATAGAACTATTTTAGCAACCTTTTATCAATTGTAGCAAAGGTAATTACTGTTTAAAAAATGGTATATATATATGCTTTTAAAATACTATCATCAATAATAAAAACATCCACACCAGACCTTCCTGGCAACATGGAACAGAAATCCTAGAATGAGCTGAGATTCAGCATCAAGGGATTGAGAAAAAATACACCTAATGTAAACAATGGATGATAAATAGAACTATTTTAACAACCTTTTATCAATTGTAACAAAGGCAATTACTGTTTAAAAAATGGTTTATATATCTGCTTTTAAAATCCTATCATCAATAATAAAAACATCCCCACCGGATCTTCCTGGCAACATGGGACAGAAATCCTGGAATGAGCTGAGACTCAGCATCAAGGGATTGAGAAAAACCCTAGAATGAGCTGAGACTTAGCATCAAGGTATTGAGAAAACCTTCTCGACCAAAAGAGGGAAGAGTGAAATGAGTGTCAATGGCTGAGAGATTCCAAACAGAGTCGAGAGGTTGTCCTGGAGGTTATTCTTATGCATTAAGTAGATATCACCTTGTTATTCAAGATGTAATGGAGAGGCTGGAGGGAACTGCCTGAAAATGTAGAGCTGTGTTCCAGTAGCCATGTTTCTTGAAGATGATCGAATAATGATATAGCTGTCACAATGTGACTGTGTGATTGTGAAAACCTTGTCTCTGATGCTCCTTTTATCTACCTTGTCAAGAAACGAGTAGAACATATGGAAT
>PVIY010064633.1:0-10085 GCA_004026745.1 Myrmecophaga tridactyla
TTGCGTTTTCTAATTATTTTGTATAAATGAGATCATACTATGTTTGTCTTCTTGTGTCTGGATTATTTCATTCAACATGCTGTCTTCACGGTTCATCCACGATGTTGCATGTATCAGAATTTCATCACTTTTTACAGCTGAATAATATTCCATTTTATGTCTATACCAATCTTTGATTATCCATTCATCAGTTGAAGAATGCTTGAGTTGTTTCTAAATTCTGCATCTATGAAGAATCCTCCAAATAAAAAGATAACCCAGTTGAAAAATGGATAAAAGACATGGACAAATGTCTCACAAAAGCCAAATGGCTAATAATCATATGAAAAAAATACTCAATCCCATGAATCAAAAGTAATGCAAATTAACATCACAGCATATCAAATAAGGGTAAGGATGTGAAGCAACTAGGTCTCTCACATACAGGTGGCAGGAGAGTAAAGTCGTAAAATAACCTTGGAAAACTGTTTGGGAGTGCAACTACTAAAGCTGAAACTATGTCTACACGATGGCGAGGCACTGCCAGTCAACGGCGCGACCCCGAGAAGCCTGCGCACGCGTTCACAGAATCCACGACAGTAACACTCGTCACAGCAGCATCCTTATATGCCTCACACGGAAATAACCCCAAGGTGCATGAACAGAAGAGATCGACAAATTGTGGTATTTTCACACAAGGGAATTCTATATAGCAATGAAAATTACCAAGCTAGAGCTATGCACATCATGGATAAAATTCTACAAACATAATAGTGGGTAAGAAAAAAAAAACAAGAATATATCCCTTAACATTCTATATGTAATGTTAAAAACAGACAAAACTATATTGCTTAGAGATGCATGCACAGGATAACACTATAAACAAACGGAAACATATGGTTACCATAAAACGGGGGCTAAGGGTTACATTTAAGGTGGGCTTTGCTGCATAGGGAGTTGATATGCAGGAGACTTCTAGTGCTAGAAATGCTAACTTCTAGGCTTACCTGGTGGTTTACACAGGTGTTCAGTTTATAATTATTCTTAAAGAATAGATTTGTTTTATACACTTTTTCTCATTATGTTAAATTTTTAAAATTAACAAACATTTCAAAAAAAACAAATGAAAAGACTAATTCTAAAATCTGTTCTACACTTACAAGTTAATGAATCTCTCAGTAATTACTTAGAATACTATAATAGATGCTCACCTAATGGCTACCTAGAATATGAATATCCAATTGTCTAGAATCAACTGAAAAGGCTTTATTTATTAGATCTTAGATTACTCAGCAATCTGTATTTTAGATTGTAGGGGGATTGAGTTGGAGCTTAGAGTAATATTTCCAATGTGAGGCTGTGAACTGGCGTCCCAGCTACCTTTCCTTTTTTAAATATAACTAAACAAACTCCAGGAGGTTCCCAGGTGGTCTAGTGCACAGAAGATTCCAAAAATGGACAGTTGAATTAAAGGACCCCTAAAATGCCTTACAATATTAAACAACTAAATCATTGGGGCCATATATCCCCTCTAAGAGCACTGCATATCTCTTCAAATGACTCATGTGCTGTGTTTATATGGAGGAAAGACTATAAGTGATTGAGCATTAGGCATGGAATAAAACTATAGAATTAGGATAAGTTACACAACAGATTTTTTTTAAACAAAAAAACACCATGAGGCCCAATTCTTTACATCTTTTTTTTTTTGAAAGATTGTCTTTTCTAAACCATTTGGCAGCTTCACTGAACTCTCCAGAGACTTTCTTATCATAGAATCATAAAGGATCTATGGCTGAGAGTTTATAGGATTAAATTTATATCATAGAATTTTGTTTACAGTTTAAAAAGGAACAATAATAACTAATAAAACTGTTAAGTCTATTAAAACTTTAAGAAGCTTAATTAATAAATGTAAATAAAGCTTTGGCTATTAATAAGCCACTCAGTGTGTTAGAAGAAAATAAAAAGACTACAAAATCTAAAAGCCATTCTGTCCCCTATAATAGCAACTGGCTAATAACCTGTCTCAGGTAAGAAGAACTTAGAAGCATATAATAAAACTAGTGTATAGTGAAGTGAAGGAAGATTGCGAGTAAGCCTAACTGTGTGGACAGAGTCTACACTTCTGCATGGTGTGAAGATGAATCGAGACTCACCTTTAACAAGGGATAATTGATAGTTGCTTCCCATATGTTGGTAAATGGAGATTCCAGGATAATAGCATCAACTGGGCATCCTTAAAAATAATTTCCAAAAAGAAATCAGTAACTTCCCCATCATATTTAAAGACCATCCTTAAATATTTCATAGCTACGGCATCCTCAAGGTCCAGTCAATGAATTCCTACATCAACATCATTTGTGAAGCTCATTAATAATGCAAATCCCTGGACCCCATATGAGACCTACTGAGTCAGAATCTCAGAGAAAGGAGTCGGAGAATATGCATTTTTAACAAATGTCCCACTCAAGAGATTTCTATGCATGTGATCGTTTAATACTATCTTCTTCTTCCAAGAACACACCAGATTGCCTCGGCTTGGACAACATAAGAGAGCGAAGCACTACAGGAAAGCAGCGCTCTGTAGTCAATACGGACCCATTATTCACAACGCACCAGAGGGCAGAGTTCTCGCCTGCGTGCCGGAGACCCGGGTTCGGTTCCCAGTGCCTGCCTATGCAATCAATCAATCAATAAAGAATGGGCCAGAGGTGCTGACTAGGTTGTCCAGCCCACATGCTGAGATCAATTAGAAAGTGGGATATGGGGGAAAGGGGTGTGTGCGTCTCTGTCTAATGTCCAACGTCAAACGTCTCTGTCGGGCGACTTCTGAGGGCTCCTACATCAGTGAGAATTTGAAGAACCAACAATAAAAGAGAAAATCCAAGGGAATTTGAGCTGCCTTTTCCCTCAAAGCAGCTGAAATTTTAAAAGGAAAGACGGTTTAAAGACTGAAGAGCAGCCTCAAAGCAGCTCGGTCCCTGACTGGATTAAGGTGACCTGCCCCTACCAATACTTCCTCTCAGGAAAGGACTAAACTTTTTTGGAAGAAGATGACATCACCCAGATCCTCAAATTATCTCTATGATTTTCTATAAAAAATGTGTCTGCCACATAGTAAAAATTAGCTGGACATCCAGGGATCCAGAATAGCTAAAACATTGTTTAAAAAGGATAAGGTTAGATGACTCACACCTCCCAATTTCAAAACTCACTATAAAGCTACATAATCAAAACAGTGTGGTACTGCTGTAAGGACAGAAAGATACATCAATGGAATAGATGTGAATACCCAGAATTAAACCCTCATAATCCTTACGGTCAACTGATTTTCCACAAGAATATCCAAAGGGGAACGAACAGTCTTTTTGACAAAAGGTACTGGAAAGACTTAGCTATCCACAAGCAAAGAGTGAAGCTGGACCCTTACCATACACCATAGACAAAAACTAACTCAAATGGGTCAGGAACCTGCATTTAAATGCTAAAACTATAAAATCCTTAGAAGAAAACCTAGCAGTACATCCAAAAGCATAGTCAACAAGAAAAAATATAGATAAACTGGATTTCATTAAAATTAAAACTTTTGGGGTATCAAAAGACGATTACAAGGGAGTGAAAAGACAACTCTATAGAAAGACAGAAAATATTTGCAAATCATAAATATGCAGGATATATAAAGAACTCCTACAACTTAACAACAAAAAAGACACAAAACCCAATTTAAAATGGCCAAAGGACTGAAATAGACATTTCTCCAAAGAAGATATATGAATATGAAATAAGCATTTGAAAAGATGTTTAAGGGCATTAGCCATCAGGGAAATGCAAGTCAAAACCACAGTGAGATGCCACTTCACACCCACAGGGTAGCTACAATTTTTAAAAAGAGGGAGGGATAACATTTGTTGGAAAAACTGGAATCACTTGTACATTTCTGATAGGAATATAAAATATTGCAGGCACTGTGAAAAATAGTTTGGTAGTTCCTCAAAAAGATAAACAGAATTACCATATGACTCAGCAATTTCTCTTCTATGTACGTACACTAAAGAACTGAAAGCAGGGACTCAAACAGACGCTTGTAATGTGAATATTCATAGCAACATGTGTACAACAGCCAAAGGGTGGAAACCATCCAAGCATCCATCAGCAGACGCTTGGGGAAACATACAGAAAATGGAATAGTATACAGTCATGAACACAGAAAGCCATACTGACTGACAACGGAATAGTATGCAGCATGGAGAGACATACTGACCAACGATGGAATAGTATGCAGCCATGAGCATGGAGAGACATATCAACTAACAACAGACTAGTATGCCACCTTGAGCATGGAGGGACATACAGACAATGGAATACTATGCAGCCCTGAGCATGGAGAGACATACAGACAATGGAATAGTATGCAGCCATGAACATGGAGAGATACACACGCAATGGAATACTATGCAGACACAGGAGGTCTGTTTCTGGAAAGTAGAGCAGCATTCAAACAGGGGAAGGCTTAAGGCCATTCACAAGCACAGCCCCAGGACAGGCCACAGGCCCAGAAAAACAGGGAGAACCCAGCATGATGCATTCTCCTTGGCTGCCCTTCTGATGGGAGGAACTCTGAAGGAAAGCGCCAACCAAAGTAAACCCAATCTGCAAAGACAATAAATGATGTTTTATGCTTAGGCTTTTGGTTTTGATAGCTTCTGATAGTTAAGAAAATCTCTGTCATATAACTAGCTGGATACAAATTCAAGAAACAGACATCTTAAGGAATAAATTCCAGAGTTAACATTTTTAAATATTAAAATGTGCAATAAAAGATTATAAGCAAAGAACAGGAAATGATGGCCCATCCAAAGGAAGAGGATAAAAATACAGAGAACATCAATTAATGTCAGATTATGAACCAAAGTTTTTTTAAAAAATGATTTTCAATATGCTCAAGGAGATGAAGGAAAATACCTAGAAAAAAACTAACGGATATCAGGAAAACAATGAATAAATAATATGAGAATCTCAGTAAAGACACAGAAATTTTAAAAGGAACCAAACAGAGGTACTGGAGTTGAAGAGCACAATAAATGAAATGAAAAACTCCCAGGGGAGTTTAAATAGCAGAATGGAGCTGGCAAAAGAATCAGTGAATTCAAAGATAAGGCAATTGGAAATATTCTTGCTGAGGAGGAGAAAGCAAAAGAATTATACAAAGTGAAAATACCCTAAGACCTGTAGGACACAATTTGGCATCCCAACACACACATTATGGGAGTTCCAGAAGAAGAGCAGAAGGAATAGTCAAGAAAATAATGACAGAAAACTTCCCAACTTGATAAAAGACATAAATGTACCCATTCAAGAAGCCGCAGTGAACCCCCAAACAGGATAAATTCAAAGAAAATCAAGTACAAATTGCAATCAATTTTTCAAGTGCCAAGGACAAGGAGAGAGTATTGAAAGTGCAAGATAAGATAAAGTACGAATTTCTCATCAGAAACCAAGGACACAAGAAGGCAACAGGATGAAATATACTTAGAAAGTCCCGAAAAATGACAAAACTACTAGAGCTAATAAATGAGTTGAGCAAAGTGGCAGGAAACAAGAGGACACGCAAAATCCATAGCATTTTTATATATACTAGGAATAAGTAATCTGAGGAGGAAATCAAGAAAGCATTCCATTCACGTTAGCAACTAAAATAGTCAAATATCTAGGAATAAATTTAACCAAGTATGTAAAGGACCTGTATTAGGAAACTACAAAATATTGCTAAAAGTAATCAAAGAAGACCTAAATAAATGGAAGGATATTCTGTGTTCATGTACTGAAAGGCTAAATATTATTAAGATGTCAGCTCCACGGCAGGCCACGGTGACTTGGTGGCAGAGTTCTCACCTGCCATGCTGGAGATGCAGGTTTGATTCCCGATGTCTGCCCATGTTAAAAATAAATAAATAAATAATGCACATAAATTGAAAGAAAAAATATTTAAAAAAAAAAAGATGTCAGTTCCACCCAAATGAATTTACAGATTCCACAAAATCACAATCAAAACCCAATGGCCTATTTTGAAGAAATAGAAAATCCAATCATCAAATTTACTTGAAAGGGCAAGAGGCACCAAATAGCCAAAAACATTTTGAAGTGGAAGAACGAAGTTGGATTCCCACTGCCTGATTTTAAAGCATATACAAAGCTACCATGGTCAACACAGCATGGTTCTAGCATAAAGATAGACATATTGATCAATGGAACACAAATGAGAGTTCAGAAGCAAATCTGCACATTTATGGTCAATTGATCTTCAACAAAGCAGCCAAGTCCACTCAACTGGGACAGAACAGTCTTCAATAAATGTTGGTCAGAAAACTAGATATCCATATCCAAAAGAATGGAAGAGGACTAATATCTCACTTCCTACACAAAAATTAACTCAAAATGGATCAGAGTCCTAACTATAAGAGAAGGACTATAAAACTCCTAGAAGAAAATGTAGGGAAGCATCTACAAGATCTTATGGTAGGTGGAGGTTTCTTAAGACTCAACACCCAAAGCACAAAAATGAAAGAAAAAATAGATAAATGGGACCTCCTCTAAACTGAATACTTTTGTGCATCAAAGAACTTTGTCAAAAAGGGAAAAGTTTGCCTAGTCAACACAGAAAATATTTGGAAATTGCATATCTGATAAGGATTTAATATACAGAAGTTATAAAAATATACAACTCAATAATGAAAAGAAAAAAAACAATTTGAAAATGGCCAAAAAAACTTGAATAAACTCTTTCCAAAGAGGAAATAAAAATGGCTAAAAAACACATGGAAAAAAATGCTCAACATCACTAGCTATTAGGGAACTGCAAATCAAAACCACAATGGAATATCATTTCACACACACTAGAATGGCCACGATCACACAAACAGAAAACTACGAGTGTTGGAGAGGCAGTGGAGAAATAGGAACACTTGCTCTCTGTTAGCAGGAATGTAAAATGGTACAGCTGCTGTGGAAGAGTCTGGCAATTCCTCAGGAAGCTAAGAATACAACTGCCATGTTACCCGGCAATCCCACAACCAGATCTATACTCAGAAGTGAAAGGAAAGACATGAACAGACATTTTCCCACCAGTGCCCACAGCAGCATTATTCCCAATAGCCAAAAGATGGAAACAACCCAAGTGTCCTTCAACCAATGCATGGATAAACTAACGGGGTATACACATAGAACAGAATAGTATTCAACAGGAAGAAGGAACGAAGTCCTGACGCATGTGACAACACGGATGAAACTTGAGGACATTGTGTTGAGCGATACAAGGCAGACACAAAGGACAAATATTGTATGATCTCACTAATATGAGCTAATTATAACAAGTAAACTTATAGTATTAAAAATCTAGAACAGGGTGGTGCGAAGGTGGCTCAGCAGGCAGAGCCCTTGCCTGCCAGGCTGGAGACCCGGGTTCGATTCCTGGTGCCTGCCCATGTTAAAGAAAAATCTAGAATATAGGTTACCAGGAGATAGAATGAGGGTAGAGAATGGGATGCAGATGCTTCATCAGTACAGAGCTTTTAAATAGGTTGAATTTAAATGTTTGGAAATAGAGGTTAATATAACATATGAGTTCTGTGTGTGATTGGCTGAAAGGGAAAGTTCAGAGTCATGTATGTGACTAGAAGGAAACTAGAGGATTAAAGATGGACAGTATAAGACAGTGAACCCTGTGGGGGTGAGAGCTATAATTAATAGTACGAATATAAAAATGTTCCCTCATGAACTAGAACAAATGTAGATCACTATTACAAGGAGTTAATAGTAGAGCTGTATATGGGGGAAATGTACCTATTGCAAACTATGAACTATAGTTAAAAGTAATATTTTAATATCCTTTCATCATCCATAACAAATGGACCACACCAATGCTAAGGGGCAATAATTGGGGTGGGGTAAGGTTATGGGTTATGGGATGTTTTGGTGGGGTTTTTTTTTGAGTAATGACAATGATCTAAAATTGATTGTGGTGATGAATGCACAACTATATGATGATACTGTGAACCGCTGGTTGTACACTTAGGATGGATTATATGGTGTGTGAATATATTTTAATAAAATTGCTTTTTTAAAAATCCCTAAGAAGAGGAGCAAGTTATCAAGAGAAAGAGGGCATCTCCCACTGCAGCAGCGCCAATATTAGCTATTGGTCTGGGGTCAATAATCCCATACTTACCACTTTCTGGGAGGTTAAAGCAGATCTTAACTGCAGAAGGAAATGCGCAGGTTCTAAAAAAAAGAGTCACTCCCTCACTCAGAATACTTCAATGGCTCCCAACTGCCTTCAGTGTAATTATCCTTGGCTGAGCATACGAGCACTGTGTGATGTGACCCCTGCCAATCCCTCTGCGCTCACCTTCTACCACTCACTTACAGCCACATAAAAGCCCTGGCACTTTCCAAACCAGCCCAGCCTGTCACATCCCTGAACACTTGTAGGACATGTCCCCATTATCCAGAATTCCTTTAGCTTCTCTCTTCCTCCTGGCTAATTCCTTCTCATCATTCAAGACCCAGCTTAGTCATTACCCATTAAAGTGAAACTTCTTAACTTTAAAGTTTTTTTCTTAACCTTATTAAAGCCATACTCCCAAGGGACAGATCTAAATATCTGTGATGGCTAAGTTAACGTGTCAACTTGGCCAGGTTACGGTGCCCAGTTGTTTGGTCAAGGAAGCACTGGCCTGATTGTTACTGTGAGGATATTTCATGGACTGAAATCATCTGTAATCATCACTAAGTGGCTGATGACATCTACAATCAACTGAGGAAATTGCCTTCATCCATGAGAGTTATATCCAACTAGTTGAAGGCTTTAAAAGGAGACATGGTAATTTCAGCAGTCAGAGTGAAATTTCCATCTCTACTTCAGCCAGCCAGTTTCTCCTGGGGAATTCATCGAAAACCTTCATCACAGTCTCCAGTCTACAGCCTGCCCTACAGAATTTGGACCTGTCACACTCACATGAGACAATTCTTACAAAAATCTCAAAATATGTTCATATATCTCCTGCCAGTTCAGTTTCCCTAGAAATCCTGACTAATATAATACCCTTCTATTCAGACTCTGATTATTCCCCTTTGAAGACTGCTGATATACAGAACATATAATCTTTTCTCTGGAAAAAAGGCCACAATTCAGAGACCTAATCTCATACCTGGAAGAACTAGAAAGAGAAAAGCAAACTAAACCCAAAGCGAGCAGAAAGAAATAAATAAAAAAGATTAAAATGGAGATAAATGAAAAATAGAATTTAAAAAAAATAGAGAATCAACTAAACCAAAAGTCAGTCCTTTGAGAAGATGAGTAAGTTGGTAAATCTTTAGCTAGATTGAAGACGAAAAATGAGTGGACACAAAATTACTAAAATCAGAAATGAAAAGGGGGACATTATTACTGACCCTACAGAAATAAAAACAACTATAAGAGGATACTAAGAACAACTGTATGCCATCAACTTAGATAACCTTGATGAAATGGACAAATTCCTAAAAATACACAAACTACCTACACTGACCCAAGAAGAAATAAAATGTCTCAACAATACAGTAACTAGAAAAGAGATTGAATCAGTCATCAAAAACCTCCCAACAAAGAAAAACCCAGGACCAGAAAGCTTCACAAAGGAATTTTACCAACATTCCAAGGAAAATTAATGCCAATTCTACTTAAACCCTTCCAAAATATGGAAGAGGAGGGAGCACTCCCTAGTTCATTCTACTAGGCCAACGTCACCCTATACCAAAGCCAGATAAAGATACCACAAGAATATTACAGACCAATATCTCTTATAATATAGATGCAAAAAAAATCCTCAACAAAATACTAGCAAACCAAATCCAAGAGCACATTTGGAGAATTATTATACATCGTGGTCAAGTGAGATTTTTTCCCTAGTATGCAAGGGAAAATATAAGAAAATCAATTAATGTAATATACTACATTAAGAGAACAAAGGAAAGAAGCACATGGTCATATCAATTAATGCAGAAAAGGCATTTGACAAAATCCAGCAACTCTTCTTGATAAAAAAAAAAAATACTTAGGAAATTAA
>PVIY010064634.1:0-10092 GCA_004026745.1 Myrmecophaga tridactyla
TCATTACTTTTCAACAATCCATTTTCCTTATTTTGTACTCCAGGTAATCCACAGTCTGTCTGCACCTTACCTATTACCTTGTTTTCTCCATCTCACAATCTCACATTGGGCACTTGGATACATGCATTACTTCTCTGTTCCTCTATGCAGTAGCTTCTGTCTTGTTACAATGAAATTCCTCATAATATTTGTCCCACCTAAAATACTTCTTTCTTCCTTTCTTTCCCCTCAATCCTACTCATTTTATTTATTTGTATGCTGTGTGGCAGGGGTCATATTTAGTTCTTTTTTCCATGTGGGTATCCCCTTATTGCAGCACCATTTGTTGAATTTGTTTGTTTGGTTGGTTTTTTGTTTGTTTGTTTGTTTGCTTGTTTGTTTGTTGGGATGTGCATAGGCTGGGACTCAAACCTGGGCTTCCCACATGGCAGGCAAGAATTCTACCACTGAATTACCCTTGCATCCCCAACCCTACTCATTTTTATATCATATCTTATATCCTCCATGAGGACTTTATCAGGTCTTTTAGATGAAATTGATTTTCCCTCTTCTTTATTTCTGCGGTTCTTATTTGCTTTCATAATACTTTAGACACTTCACCAGGGTTAACTAGGTGAATGGCAATCGAAGGGTAGTTTCTTGAGGGAACTGCATGAGTAAAGAAAAGACCTGGAAAATTGAAAGATCAAGCCTTAATAAGAAAATGGACAGCAGTTACTTTAGCAGGGCTGCTATGATCTTTGAAAGATCAAGTCAACTGCATAAACAAGCCTTGATTAACAGGAATCATACCATACATCATTTAGCTTCCTCAAGCAAACTGATCTAGATCCTCAATACTTACTTATTGAATTGATTGCTAAAATTTCAGTTCAGCTCAACCAGGTCAAGTATTTGTAATACCAGGGGCTTCAGACAAGACAATGGTCTTTTAGTGTTCAAGGTGTGAGCAGATGAGAATGAACAGTTCCTATATATAAGAAGTGACTCATGAAAAGAAGTCCAAAATCTAGATTTGGGGAATGATGGTCACTTTATTAGCAAGAACACACTACTAAAGACATAAATATTATATAGACATGTTAACATATTTTGGAGGAATTATAAAGAAGGAACATCAGAGTGACCAGGAGAAAGAAGGAAAGATTTTCAAAGTAAGTTTCATTTCAAATGAAACCTTCAGATATGTTGTATTTTACTAGGTGAATGGCAATTGAAAGATAGTTTCTTGAGGGAACTGCAAGAGTAAAGAAAAGACCTGCAAATTTGAAAGATCAAGGCTTAATAAGAAAATGGACAGCAGTTTGTTTAGTAGGGCTGCTATGTCAAAGACCACATACTGGTTGGCATAGCAACAGGAATTCATCAGCTTACTCTTTGAAAGGCAAACTTTCTACCTGAATTAGTGGCATTCTCAAGCTGGTTTGCCAGAAACATTTGGATTCTTCAGGTTCTGTCTTTGCTTCTGTCACATGCTCCCCTCTTGTGACTTTCTCTAACTGACTTGCTTCTATGTCTTCTTGCTTCTCTGAGCAAATCCAAATTTCATCTCTTTTTGAAGCTTATAGTAATATGATTTAAGGTTATCCCTAATACAGTTTGATTGCACCTAATGGGATTTCATACCTAGACAGAGTTATTTACAAATGAGTCTACAACTTAACAGATAATACATCTTCAAAGGTGGTTTCACAAATGGGCTTACACTGAAAAGAATTTGGACTAAGATTAAGAAATGATTGTTTTTGGGGGGGTGTATGTTTCATGATTCAACCATCAACTATTTTAACCTAGGGTGGTTAAAACTTCAGAATCCATGATAGAAGGGGATGCTTAAAAAAAAGGATTTAGGAAGATAGACTTCCAGGGAAGATGGCAGAGTGAGGAGTATCAGGTCTCAGTCCTCCCACCAAAGTAACTGTTAAACAAGCAGGGACTGTCTAAAACAACTATTTTGAAACTCCAGAGGCCAGAAGAACACCATACAGCAGCCAGGGAAGAGCAAGAGGAAGAGGCAGATAAATTATAGTGAAGAAGTCCAAATTGCTCTGTCCAGGTGGCTGGTACCAGAGCCTATTCCTCATCTCTTGGTAGACCATCACAGTGTCTAGTCCCTGACTTGCTGCTGGTGACAGAAAGGAACATGAAAATTCCCTTACCCAAGAACAGATATACATGGCCAATCACTGATCATGGCTTTTAATTAAGGAATTCAGGTTGTGGAGTCCTGGCTTTGAGGGCAGCTATTGTTTCAACCCATTCTGGACATAGCTGGTGGCAGCCATTGTTTTAAATCAACCCTGGAGAGGGGAGAAAGTGGTGGAAATTTAAAGCTGCAGCACTTCCTGGGGACTGTAGGAGACAGTAAGCTTAAAGGCTGCATTTGCTAGGCATGCCAGAAAAGCTCAACTTCAGGGACACCTCAGAGGAGCTTTAGAAGACTAGAATGTGGGCATATGAAAGAAAGCCTTTAAAAAAGTGATCTTAAAGATGATCAGAACAGAAGAAGAACTAAATGATACAAGAAAACAGTGAATGAATATTTGAGAGTCTAAATAAAGAGATAGAAATTTTTAAAAGTAACCAAACAGAGATACTGAAGTTGAAGACCAAAGCAAATGAAATGAAAATCCCAGGAGGGATGCAAAAACAGAGTGTAGTTGGCAGAAGAAAGCATCAGCAAACTTTTTCTTTCTCTGTATTTTCCATCAAGTTCTTGGGTATTTTTAAGAAAACTTTTTTTTTTAAGAAGACTTTTTAATGGCTTTGTTCAGTATGTCCACATTCTTTTCTCCTTCACTGGTGTTTTCTGAAATTTTACTATCATCTTTTGGATGGGCTATCATTTCCTGTTTGTTTGTCTTGTACTATTTTGTTGTGCACTCATCAACACAATAAATTCCAAAACATTTTCCTTACTCCAACAAGAAAAACCCAGACCACTTAGCAGTATCCTCTCAATCACTCTATCCTTCCCCACTCTACATTAACACCAATTCAATTCTGTCTCTATAGATTTATATTTAAACAGTACTAAAATATTGCTGTCAACTATAGTCCATAGTTTGTATTATGTATATAAAATAAACAAAGAGTTTCTTTTCGCTGATATAATTTCTTATTTACTACTAACCTAACCTAATTCCAATATAAACTTTTTTATATGTTCATAGCATTGCTGATAGCTGAAGATTATCTTCAAGCTTAAATGAAACAGATAATAGTGAAAATTCCATTATATATATTTATGGTTCATTGAAATGTACAAATATGAAAGAAAAAATAATTCACTGAGAACCTACAATCAGCTAGGCGTAAAGTAGAATTACATATATTTTAACTACCAATGAATTAGACCTTGTTTTATATGCTTTTCCAGTGAAAAAACTCACATTTTGAAATATTATGCAGCCTGAAAAAAAATCATAAAGGCATGGAGCCATATTTGGATCAATACTGCCTTTCCCCTATAGCTGTTTACTGTTTCTTTCAAAGAAGCTTAATTTCAAGGTAAACTCAAAATGCTTATAACAACTTCATGGGACATATACATATAAAAGCAATATAAATAAACAAGCTAGTCTAGATTTTCTTAGCAATATAAGACTTGTTTAGGCATTCAGACAATGGAGATCAGTCTAGCCCAGAGTGTAGCATTACAAATAAAATGTGCCTTAAAGAATGGAAACTATCATATTTAGAGGGGAAAACAAAAATACTACAATAAGCAAATCAATGTTCATGGGAAGGAGTGGGACACAGAGAATGTAGGATGAAGGAGGTGAACAATGAATTGATAAGGTGAGAAAGCTGGCAAAAGTGTTGGTGTGAAGTCAGTAAATATGGAAAATGATGGAAGTGGATCAAGTTACTGAGATTCTTAATGCCATCCTAAGTATTCTCAATTTATCTTTGGGACATCAAACATTGAAGTCACCCTGGCAGCAGAGTTATATAACTGTATCTATCAGAAAATTGATCTGACATTTGATTGGAAAGAAACTGGAAGCAATGAGACTAACCACAATAATTAATATATAATTGGTAATAAAATTTGAACCTGCGAGAGACTCTTGAAGAGGGAAAGGCATATAGATATAAGCAATATTTTCAGAAGAAACAGTAAATTGTAACATTTGGGTAATAGAATGAAGGTTTATTTTCCCTTGTGAGTAGCAAGCATTTAATATCTGATCTTATATTATTACCAGTATTTAATGAAGTGCCTAACATATTTGTATATTTAATAAACATTTCCTGATTACATGATGTATTAAATATTTTTAATTAGTGAATTTAAATATTTTTCATACATTTATTGACTATAAAAAATCTGCTTGATACCTTCATTTTCCTTTTTCAATGAGTCTTGTGCTTTTTCATCTTTTCTCTCTATACATTTTACATTGAAAGGCTATTGAAATTTTAAGTGTTGTTGTACATTTCTTTTCCAATATTTTCTTCTTGAATTTCACTTATGATGCTTGTAATACAGAGAAATTTTCATTTTAAGTTACTTTTTATCTAGTTTCTTCATTTATATTTCTTCCATTGCTGCTTAGAAGCATCCCATACTGAAATTATAATCACTGATATTTTCAGATACTTCCATTCTTCACATTTAAGTTATCAGACATTCTAGGGTTAAATTTGATGAATGATCTAAAATAAGTCTCTAAGCTGATGCCAATTAATATTATATAAATTGAGAGTTTATTGTATTTCCATTCAAAATATCAGGGGAGACTTGGAAGAATTTATTAAAAGATTGTAAAATATGTGAAGAAGAAAAGGTAAGAAAACATTGAAAGAGACTGATGTCAGATATTAAATATGTGATTAAATAATCAACAATTTCAACAACTGAGTGTTAGTTGAAGATTCAACATACAGACCATGGAAAACAATAGTTTTCCAAAATTCAGTCCAAATATATGCTAAGGAAAATATCAGAAATCACTTAAGAAAGAAAAAATACATTTATATCTGGAAGATATAGCTCAGGAAATCTTTGAGAAACAAAACCAGTCATTAGAATAAAATATCTATTCTTGTTGTGTAATCCAGTAGATTTACTTACCTTTTAAACTTGTTTGGGAAAGATTTTTATTTGCAACTGAATGAATAATATGATACATCTTTTATCTTTGTGCTTTTATATCTATTTTTAAATTAATCCTCAGGCAATCTTGTATCAATACAAACTATTTTCAGTTGTATGCATTGCATGATAACAGCACAACTATTGACTCTTTTGCTTTCATTACCATATTTTACTTTTTAATAACTGCACATTCAAAAAGAGACATACAGAAAGGTTTTTACAATTTGTGTACAAAAATACTAAGGTAAACCAAGGCCAAATGGTTCCAGAATCCATATTCTTAAGTACTACCTCATGAGGTATTTCATGAAGAATTAAAGTTAAAGACTGACAGAAAAATCTTTCAAGGGCTAAGATGCGAAGTAAGCAGAGAGGACAGAGATTCAAGAGAGATGAGGACCAACCATCATACAATTATCATTAAACTATGTAAAAACCATATCAAAAGAGCATTCTATCAACATGATTTATAACTGCAGAAAATTACCTTGATCCATACCTGAGGTAGTATTTGTCACATTTCTCCACTATGAAGTGAATGTTTCCCCTTTTTTGTATTATATTCTTTCTGAAGTTCACAACAGAAACGGGAAGTTATATTCTTTCTACTGGAGGGCTGAAAAACATAAATTATTTAGATTTTTCAGCAGGAGATATTTATTACTTCTTCTCCCTTTGTTTATGTATTCAGTCATATGTTGATAGCAATGTGGGTTTATGGATATTTATTTTATTCTTCGACTTACAGTCCCAGACTATAAAAAGACTATAAAGACTACAAAATTTATTTAATTAATTTAATTGCTCAAATTGTTCCAGCTTAAACCACTGGAAGCTTTTGGCTATTTTTTTTTTTTTGCAAACATCCATCATATTTTATTTCAGGGTTTTTTTTGTTTATTTGTTTATTTCCTAGCACTTCTTTATTTTCTGACACTCTAAGATGCTGTAGGATCATTTTGTATATTTCTTTCCCCAGTACTAGAATTGGCCATTTCTCCAAGTCCTGGTTCTTTAATTGAGGAATGATGTAAAAAGACAAGATCTGTTTTATAGGTATGTTACTAGCTACTGCCATGTCATTGCGACCAGAACATACTCAGCTACAAAAAGGAAGAGATTTAGATGTATTCCCATTGCCCCACATGAAAACCAGCAATTAATAGTGTAGTTTTTTTGGATTTTAGCAATTCTAGAAGATATCACTCTCTTGTTTTAATTTGTAATTCCCTAATGGCACATGCCATTCAAAATATTTTCATATGCTTATTTGCCATAGAGTATTAATTAACAGTGGTTGAAATGGGCAGCCTTTCATGTTCTGTATCTTATGGAGAAAAGTTTCTGCCTTTCATCATTGATAATGGTGTTTGCTGTGGTTATTTCATAAAAGACTTTCATCATATTGAGAAAGATCCCTTCAGTTTCTAGTTTCCTGAGGTTTTTTTTTTTTTTTTTTTTTTTTGCATGGGCAGGCACCGGGAGACCCTGAGTATCTTTTTATTAAATCAAGAAATGGTGTTAGATTTTGTCAAATGCAATATCTGTATCAATTGAGATGATCATGGATGTTTTTCCCCTTTGTTCTATTAACATGGTTATGACGTTGTTTGATTTCCTTAATTTGAATAAACATTGCAAGTTGGTAAATCCCACTTGATCATGGTATCTAATCCATTTAATATACTGTTGAATTTCATTTGCTAATATTTGCTAATATTTAAAATTTTTACAACTATATACATAAAAGAAGTTGTTCTATAATTTTCCTTTCTTTCTCTATCTTATATGTTTTGGAATCAAGGTGATGCTGGCTTTTTAGAAATTATTAGAAAAAACTCCTTTCCAATTTCTTGGAAAATTTTGTGACTAATTGATGTCAATTCTTCTTTGATAATTCAGTAAAATTCACCAGGTATGCCACTGTATTAGTCTGTAGAGAAACAGTACACACAGGAGATATCTGTAAATATGAGATTTATAAAGGTGTCTCATGCAAACCAGGGAATGGAAGAGTCCAAAATGCATAGGGCAGGCTGTGAAGTTGGCAGCTCTGATGAAGGTTCTAGATGAACTCCACGGGAAGGCTTGCTGGCTAAAGAAACAGTGAAAAAGTCTCCTTCCTTCAATGCCTTCAACTGATTGGATCATCTTGTTGGTAGGTGGCATGCCTTAGTTGATCACAGGTGTAATTAGCCACAGATGCAATCAACTGACTGATGATTTAATACACTAGCCTTCTGGTTTATCAACCAGACGTGAAATATCCTTGCAGCAATGGTCAGACCAGTGATTGCCTGACCAGACAACTAGGCTTAATCACTTGGCCAAGTTGGCATCAGAACCTAACCAGTACAGTCCTGGATTTCATTTTTGGGGAGGCTTTGATTACAATTTCAGTCTCTTTACTTCTCCGTTGCGATCTATTTCTTGATAAGTTGTTTTGGTAAGTGTGTATCTCTGTAAATTTTCCATTTCATCCTTCCAGTATGGTTAGAAATGATGTTTGTATGATTCAATCAACTTCAATTCAATGTGAATTGTTTTGTGATCTAATATGATCTATCTGAAGAATGATCCATATGAACTTCAGAAGAATATATATTCTGCTATTGGTGGAGTGATCTATATATGTCTGTTAGGGCTATTTGTTTTGTAGTGTTGTTAAAGTACTCTGCTTCCTTGTTGAACTTTCTTATCCATTCTTGCAAATGGTGTGCTGAATTCTCTAACCATTACTGTAGAACAATTATTATTTTAAAATTGCCTGTTTTCAATTTTGTCAATATTTGCTTCATACATTCTTGGACTCTTATTTATAGACAAATGTTTATAATAGTTATATGTTCTTGATGGAATGACTCTTTTGTCAATATTTGTTATCCATTTTTATCTACTATAACAGTTTTTGAGTATAAAAGCCTTTTAAAATTAATCTACAGCTTCTAAGTATAAGGGGATTGCTACTGGGTTTCCTGGTAAAATCCTTTATATCCCAAATGTCAGGATCTTTAAACTCATATGATTCAGGGAAATCAGGAAATAAAGTGTATATTTCTCATGTGGGTGACATGGGAAGTTCCTAGATCCACGTATTCAGCCAACTAAGTATATGGCACCATATAATGCTCATTGTGCAGATTGCTGTGATCTCTAGCCCATAATTTCTGCTGTTGGCCTGATCCTGGATATACTTCTTTTATCTTAAAATGGATTGCCTATATATCTTTTACTTTGTCAGTCTGACATATAACAGCTCATAAAGGGCAGTTCTAGTCTGATGGCCAATTGATGCCCCATGCTTAGGTATTCTACTCTGACAAGATCCATACAATACGATGGAGTATTTTTGCATATTCAGAATATTTCATGTGGTTTGCCGAAAGTAAGACCTTGCTCTAAAACCACATGGATCTCTGTTGTGATTCTTCTATTGGACTTTCCATAACTTTCTGTAAACTCCACATCCCTTTCCAGATATCTAATACATTAGATTGTTAGGTCCTAAGGCTCAAATATCAGAACTACTTGCATCAGCTCTTACACTCAATAACAAACCTTTCATGTTCTGGGGACTCAGTCAACTGGCATTCTTCTCCTATTTGGACACAAATATCTGTGTTTTTCTGCTATGTGTCTGAAATTTAGAAATGTTAGGTTATAATTTATTCAAGTCCAAGAATTGCTGTTTCATAGTGGTAAACAGAGAGTTAAAAATAATAAGGAATCTATCATTACATGTCTTTCCCTGATAATTAATCATCATTTTATTGACCAAACCTTATAATCTATACACCACTATTCTTAGTTATTTTTCATGAACCATATTACTTCCACTTCCAGCAGTCAATGGTTAAACTAGCCTGAGACCCTTTTCTTCCCCGTTTAGATATGAACCCATTAGTGAGCAGTATTGTAATCATAATATCAGTTATATCAAGATCAGCAATATCACCATCAAACAAATTTTAATGAGGGTCAGTTTATTAACTTCAGTGTCTCACAGAAATTCTTTAATTAATACCCCAAGGTTTATATGTTTTAGGGACCAAATCTTCCCACAGAAATAAAATGATGACAATACATGCAAGTCCCTCTAGGATTTGATGGAAAATATATTTTGCGTTGAAAAGAATGTAATGTTACCATTGATCTATTAGTCATCTTCTAGATGTTCATTCTTTAACCACAAATGCTTTAGAGAACAAGTTATTAATTGTGAAATTCTATAAATATTAATACCTTAAAAAGCAAGCAAAGAGCACTAAAAAACCTTTCCCTGTGAAATCTAGGTAAGAAAAATATTTTCTTTTTGTTTTTCATAATAACATCCATGAATATTCATTTCTCTAAATTTATTTATCATTTTTTCGTTGTTCTTAGATATTAACTTCTTAGTTATCTTTCTATATTTTCTCTAAGTTGAAGACTGGAGCTTAAGATGAGATACAAAACTGCAATGACTTTTTCTCATTATAAAGTAGAAGTTCAAAACATACAGTAAGGTCACTAGTAATTATTTTAAATAACAAGGGAATATGCATTGAAAGTTATTTCTAATTTATATGAGAATTAAATCTTTAATATTTAATGTTTTAAAAAAACAGCAAATGAAATTTCCAAAATTTTTTACATTGATATTGTCATTGTTCAAAATTAGCCAAATTTTACTAAATAAATTACATGATTTATATATTCAGACAATAACTTCTAATGTATCACTTAATAAAGAGAGATGATTGTCTTGAAAGCTAAACAAAATTTTTTCTTTAAAATCCTAGTATGTATATACAGTTGTGGTTTTTGTAAGAATTGGAAAGCTAAAAACATGATTAATTTTTATATTAATTTATAAGTATAGATATTTACTTCTGATAATTGCACAAATGTACATGGGAGCAAAAAATGGTAGTAATGAGTCAATTTAAATAAAAGAAAAACATATTTTAAAACATGATTTTTTGAATAACTTCTTTTTTAATATCTTC
>PVIY010064635.1:0-10096 GCA_004026745.1 Myrmecophaga tridactyla
GAGGCCCCATTCCTGCTTCGGCTGGTGGGCCTCTCCTGTGGGGTTCGTCCAGACCCTCCGTCGGGGTCGTCAGCTTCGCAGCCTGCCCTGTGGATTTTGGACTCTGCGTTCTTGCGGTCGCGTGGGATACTTTTATAGATTTTATATTTGCAGGCGTTCCCTGTTGGTTCTGTTTCTCTAGAGAACCCTGACTAATACAGGAGCCATGAAGCAAGTATGGGAAGGGCCAGCAATGTCACCATGAGAGTTTCCTACTTTTTTTTTTTTTTTAGGTAGATGTTTATGGCAGCTATATTCTTAATTTCTGAAAACTGGAAACAGTCAAAGTGTTCCCCCAGCTTGAATATTTTTAAAAAATCTGTGGTAAATCTATACAGTGGAATACTACTTGACAATAAATAAAATCTACTAAATAAAAGAAAACAAACTGCTAATATATACAACACTATAGATAAATCTCAAACATTTTATTCTCAATGAAGGAAACTGGTCAGAAAAGCTAAATATGGTTCTGTATATAAGACCTCCTAGAAAAGGCAAAATTTTAGAGAAAGAAATCAAGTTAGTAGCCACCAAAGGCTGGGACTTTGGGGTCAGTTGACTACAAAGGAGGAGGGGAAAAGTTTTTAGGGTGCTGAAGTTGTTCCATATCCTGATTGAGATGTTAGTTGCACAATAATATGTAGTTTTCAAAATTCATAGAACTGAACACCAAATAGGTGAATTTTATAGCAATGTGATATAACTTTGAAGAAAATTTTATCTCCAGCAAATATGTGTAGCAAGGTAGCTGCATGAGAGTTCTTCCCCTGCCTAATTTCTCATCAGTTATTTGTCACCCTTACTACTCACTAAACAAATCTAGTTGCCCCACTCACATTGCAGTGTCTTCTTGTATTAGAAAAAAATTGAGTTTCCTAGAAAGAGTTCAGGACAGAAATAGGGCCCAAAGAATCTTCTCTGAGAGATGCTCATGGCCATTCTAATGGACTTCTCCTGATCCACTTATTTATAACACATCTTTTTCCCCTTATCTCCAGTGCACACTCATGAAAATAAAATTTCACAGTGGGAAGGTTGATATCTTCAGAGAGTTCATCCCAACATTTTCCATATCATCATGTATTAAAAAATAATGATGTTTTTGGTATCCATGAGTAAGTATATGGCCAGTGGTGCTTGCCCCATGGCTGCCCCATGCTCTGTCCAACCTCCAGACATCTGAGGACGTAAATATCTGCATATTTCACAAAATCTTAACTTCTCTCAGTCCTGCCTGTGTGAAGGGAAGGATAAAGCTCTGTTTTGAAGTGGAGTGATTTCCTTGTTCTGATATAATCCAGTTCATTTAAAGCAGAATTTAGTCAATAAGCATGCTTCATACATTAAACAAACATTGCATTTTGCATGTGAAATTTCCCTCTCTTAAAAGCTTCCAGGCTGCTTCACATTTTTATGTTTATACTTAGGGGAAAATGAAATGGGATAATATTTTGATTGTACAGGACAAGAAAATGGGTATGTTTCTCAATATTAAAATATTTACTACCTTTTGACAACGTCTTTGAGGGAAATAAATGTAAAAGAATGCCCACCTTTAGGGGATAAGAGAAGGAAACATGTCCTCTCTGCCTTCCCCAAACATACCCAGACAACTCAGCTTCAGCTCTAATCATCTGTTGAAGTGGAACTTCTTTTGCCACCAGCTGCTTACAGGGAGAACTGATGAACAATCCATCCATTGTGCTTTCTGATCTGGATTGCTTTTGTTCAGAGCAACTACTTTCCTTTATGAAAGACCTTTGAGTGTTGTTCTTCCTCTATTAGATTTTTAAAATTATTTTAAAATCTTTTCTATTGAAAAATATTATATATTCACACACCACTTAATCATCTAAGTTTATAATCAGTGGTTCGCAGTATCATCATATAGCTGTGCTTTCATAATCACAATTCATTTTTGAACATTTTCATTATTCAAAAAAAAGAATAAAAATGAAAGTAAAAAAGAGCACCCAAAGTATCCCATAACCAACATCCCTCCCTATTGTTTATTTATTTTTTGTCTTTTTTTCTTACTCATCTATCCATACACTATATAAAGGAAATGTCAGTCACAAGGTTTTCGTAATCACATGGTCACACCTTAAAAACTGTATAGTTATTGAATCACCTTCAAGCATTAAGGCTACTGGATTATAGTTCAGTGGTTTAAGGTGTTTTTCTCTAGCTATTCCTATACACCAAAAGCTGAAAAGAGATATCTATGTAATACATAAGAATAACCTCAATTCTATTTGAAATCCCTCAGCCACTGTTTCATTTATCTTGCCTCTTTTGATCAAGAAGTCTTTCTCAATTCCATAAATCCAGGGGCAGGCTTATCCTTAAGAGTCATGTCCATGTGGCCAGGGAGATTTACACCCCTGGGAGTCATGTCTTATGTAATGGGAAGGGCGATGAGTTCACCTGCAGATATGACTTAGAGAAAGAGGCCTCATATGAGCAACAAAAGAAGCTCTCTAGGGGCAACTCAGGCATAATGAAAAATAGGCTTGACTTCTCTTCTGCAGGAATAAGTTTCATAAGGGCAAGCCCCAAGACTGTGGATCTGGCCCTTCAAATTGGCAGTCCCCAATGTTTGTGAGAATATCAGATCTTCCCTAGGTGAGGAAGTTTAATATTTCCACTTTTCCCCAGTCCTTCAACAAGACTTTAAAGAACTTTTCAATCTTCTGCCCAGATTACTCTGGGATGTATCAAGGCATCACACCAACATGTACAAACCAGCGAGAGCTCACTCTCTAAATTTCCATGTAATTATGGTGTTCAAATAAGCTGACCATACAAGTTAAATTAGATAGTGTGCTACAGAAAATATAAATTTTGCACCAAATAAACATTTCTTCCTTTGATCTCACACAGAAGTTGGAGTTTTAAAATACAAGCTGTATCTTTTACCCTTCAATCTGATTTACCTTAGTCCTAGACAGATCACTTTCATTCATATCTCTAATTGAAGTTGGATCACTTTTTCAGTATTCTTAAGTTGCTCTGTGGGGTAATGCTGACTTTCATAGCTGCAGAACTCTAGCTCCAAGTCTCAGGAGACACACAAATACCTGATGTCCCAGGGAAAGATCAGTTTATACACAAAGAGCTCACCATCTCAGCATTTAGGAGCAACAGTTGCAACTCCAGAATAGATGTGACTGCTGTAAAAGGTTACAACCTAGGAACTTTTACAGTAGGCCTTCACCTGATAACCAATGCTCTCAAATTCAATTCTGAGTTTGCACATTATGGTTTGTTCATATTAGTGGGGCATTATAATATTTCTCTTTCAATTTCTGGCTTATTTCATTCAACATACTGTGTTCAAGTTTCATTTACCTAGTTGCATGCATCACAACTTCATTCCTTCTTGCAGCTGTGTGACAGTCCACTGTACATATATCCACAGTTCCCCCTTCCATTCCTCAGTTGAAGTACCCTTAAGCCACCTCTACCCATTGCAAATCACAAATACTGCCATCATAAACACGTGTGCAAGTGTGCATTTGCATCCACTCTCATTTCTCCAAATGTACACCTAGCTACAGGATTGCAGGATCATATGACAATCCCATCCTGTACTCCTGTGGAGCTGCCACACTGCCCTCCACACAGAGTTGCTCCTTCTCAGCTTCCCTACCAACAGTGACTAGGTACATCTCTCTTTCCACATTTTCTCCAGCATTTCCATTTCCCAAGCCTATTTTAAAACAGTTTTATTCACGCATCATGCAATCCAACCTAAGTAAAAAAAATCAATGGTTTGTGGTATAATCACATAGCCACGTCTTCATCACCACAATCTATATGAGGACATTTCCATTTCTTCCACAAGGAATCTCATACCCCTCACCCATATCCTCTGTTTATTTACATTTAGCTTTTGCATATTGCCTTTGTTACATTCGGTGGAAGGATATTACAATGGTACTGTTAACTATAGACCATAGTTTGCATTGATTATATTTTCCTCCCCTCTTATACCATCCCATTTTCAATACCTTGCAATGTTGGCATTCATGTGTTCTCCTTCATACAAAAACATTCTTATATTTGTACATTTAATCACCATTATTATTCACTCTAAGCATCACTATGTTATACTGTCCAGTCTTTATCTTCTATCTTTCCTTCTGGTGTCAAACATGCCCCCAGTCATCCTTCCTCAACCATACTCACACTCAGCTTTGTTTAGTGTACTTACAATATTTTATCACCATGAGATAGTATTATGCTATCCATATCTGGACTGTATAGTCAGTCCTGCTGAACATTCTGTACTCCTTCAGCATCAAATGTCTAATCTCTACCCTCTTTCTATCTCCTGATAACTTTAACTCTCAAAATTCACTCATTAATGTTAGTTCATATAAGTGAAACAATACAGTGTTTGTCCTTTTGTTTCTGGCTAATTTCACTCAGCATGTCTTCAAGCTTCATCCACATTATTACATGCTTCATGACTTTACTCTGTCTCACAGCTTCATAATATTCCATCAACAACCAGAAAAACGTAGGAGTAGCTATACTAATATCTGACAAATTAGACTTCAAATGTAAAATAATTAAAAGAGACAGGGAAGAACTCTATGTATTACTAAAAGGAACAATTCAACAAGAAGATATAACAATAATAAATATTTATGCACTGAGCAAGAATGCCCCAAAATACATGAGTCAAACACTGATAACGCTGAAGGGAGAAGTAGACACCTCTACCATAATAGTTGGAGACTTCAGTACACCACTTTCATCAATGGATAGAACATCGAGACAGAGGATCAATAAGGAAACCAATATTTTGAATAATATGATAAATAAATTAGACTTAGATATTCACAAAAAATTATACCACAAAACAGCAGGATACACATTTTTTCTCAAATGCTAATGAATCATTCTCTAGGATAGAATACATGTTGGGTCATAAATCAAGTCTCAATTTAAAAAATTGAAATTATACAAAACACTTTCTGCATCATAATGGAATGAAATTGGAAATCAAAAACAGGCAGGTGGAGGGCCAGAAAATTCAGAATTATATGGAAGCTAAACTAAACACTTTTAAACACCAGTAGGTCAAAGAAGAAATTACAAGGGAAATTAGTAAATATATTAAGGTAAATGGGCAATGAAAATGACAATACAACATATCAAAATTTATGGGATGCAGCAAAGGCAGTGCCCAGAGGGAAATTTATTGCCTTAAATGCCTATATTAAAAAAGAAGAAAGAGCAAAAATCAAGGAAGAACTAGTGGAAAAACAGCAAACTAACCCCAAAGCAAATAAAAGGAAAGAAATAACAAAGATTAGAGAAGAAGTAAATGAAATTGAGAATATGAAAACATTCAAGAAACTAAACTAAACCAGAAGTTGGTTCTTTGAGAAAAATCAATAAAATTAATTGACCCTTAGCTCGGGTGACAAAAAAAGAGAGAAGATTTAAATAAATAAAATCATAAATGGAAGAGGGAACATGACCAATGACCCCACAGAAATAAAGGTAATAATGTGAGGATAGTATGAGCAGCAATACACTAATAAACTAGACAATGTAGATGAAGTGGACAACTTCCTAGAAAGTCATTCACAACCAACATTGACTCAAGAAGAAATAGACGACTTCAACAAACTAATCACAATTAAAGAGGTTGAATCAGTCATCAAGAAACTACCAAAAAAGACCAAATGGCTTCACATGTGAATTCTACCAAGTATTCAAGACAGAATTAGTACCAATCCTACTCAAACTCTTCAAAAAAATTGAAGAGGAAGGTAAGCGACCTAACTCATTCTATGAAGGCAACATCACCCTGATACCAAAGCCAGACAAAGATACTACAAGAAAAGAAAATTACAGACCAATCACTTTAATGAATAGAGATGCAATAATCTTCAACAAAATACTTACAAATTGAATCCAACAGCACATTAAAAGAATTATAAGCCATTATCAAGTGGAATTTATTCCATGTATGCAAGGATGGTTCAACACATGAAATCAATGTAATATCAATAAGTCAAAGTTGAAAAGACACATGATCATTTCAATTGATGCAGAAAGGGCTTTTGACAAAATTCAAAATCATTTCTTGATGAAAACACTTCAAAAAAATAGGAATAGAAGGCAATTTCCTCAACACGATAAAGGAAACATTTGAAAAATCCACAGCTGACATTATACTCAATGGGGAAAGACAAAAAGGTTTCTCTCTAAGCTCAGAAACAAGACAAGGATGCTCACTGTCACCATTGCTATTCAACATCATGCTGAAAGTTCTAGTCAGAGCAATTAGACAAGAAAAGAAATAAAAGGCACACAAGTTGGAAAGGAAGGTGTAAAACTCTCACTGTTTGCAGATGATCCTGTATGTTAAAAATCCTGAAGAATCTACAGAAGAGCTCCCAGAGCTAGTAAGTGAGTAAAGTAAAGTGGCAGGGTACAAGATCAATGCCCAAAAACCAGCATAGTGGTGAGCAATCTGAGAAGGAAATCAAGAAAAAAATTCTATTTACAGTAGCAGCTAAAGTGATCAGACTTTAACTAGAGAGATGAATGAAGCTGATTTAGATAGGACTAAGGTAAATCAAAATACAGGGTAGAGGGTGATATGATCCATATTTTAGGACTTCAACTTCTTTTAATCATGCTAACAAATTTTTTTGAGATAAAAAAATGAAAAAACTTCAACTTCTGTCTGAGACCAATGGAAGGGATGTTTTTTTAGTGCAAAATTTACATTTTGAATAGCACTATCTAATTTAGCTTGCATGATCAGTTTATTTGAACACAATAATTACATGGAATCTATTTGAGATCTTGTTGGTTTGTACAGTCTAGTGTGATGCTGTGATGTATCCCAGAGTAATTTGGGTGGAGATAAAAAAGTATTTACGAAGTCCCTTTGAGGGACTGGGAAGAAAAGAGGAAGTATCTAACTGTCCAATCTGGGGAATTTCTGATATTCTTGCAAGCAGTGGATACAAACAATTCAATAGGCTGAGCCCTCAATCTTTGGGTTCACCCCCATGAAACTTATTCCGACAAAGGAGAGGCTAAGCTTACTAATGGTTATGCCTAAGAGTCACCCCAAGAGAGCCTCTTTTGTTGCTCAGATGTGGCCTCTCTCTCTAAACTGACTCAGCAGATGAACTCACTACCCTCCTTCCCACATGGGTGTAAATCTCCCAGGGGTGTAAATCTCTCTAGCAAGGTGGGACAGAACTCCCTGGATAAGCCAGGACCTGGCTTCATGGGATTGAGAAAGACTTCTTGACCAAAAGGGGGAAGAGAGAAATGAGAAAAAAATAAAGTTTTTGGTGTATTGGAGTGGCTGGTGAGAAGTACTTGAAACTGTTGATCTGCATTCCAGTAGCCTTGATTTTTGAAGGGGATTCTATAACTGTATAGCATTAAAATGTGTCTATGTGATTGTAAAAACTTTGTGGCTGTGCTCCTTTTATCCAGGGTATGGACAGATGAGTAAATAAGGATAAAAAATAGATATACAACAGGAGGGGACAAAGGGTAAAAAATTAGGTAGGTTGAAATACTAGTGGTCAATGAAAGGGGTAAGGGGTGTGGGGTGTATGATTTTTTTCCTTTTTATTTCTATTTCTGGAGTGATGTAGATGTTCTAAAAATGATCATGGTGATGAATACAGAACTATGTGATGATATTGTGAGCCATTGATTATGTACCATGTATGGACTATATGTGTGTGAAGATTTCTTAATAAAAATATTTTTAAAAAAGAACTTTGCACCACAGATCATTTCTCTGATGAAAGAAAAAGGTAGTAGTAGTAGTAAATGAAGTTATTCAAGTAGTGTCTTCAAGCTCGATTTGCATGTTTGCCTGCTGGGCATTGATATAAATCATCTGAGCTAAGTTTTGTAAAAAATTTCTTGAACTAAGAATGAAGATTTTCTTTCTATTCATCAAAAGCAGTAAACAGATTGTGCATGTCATAATGATCAATATTATCTCTAAAATTTTCATTCTGTAGGAGTAAGTCATAATTCTAAAACTTTCTTTAACCAATTTAGCTATTGGTATTCTAAATCATGTCAGAAATGTTGAGGAACACAATAAATTAGCACTGTCAACCAATAGTTTCAGGAGGAACCACAACAAGCAATGTTTGGTGAGGTATAGGTTTGCTCTCCTGTAAGTAGGAACCAGCCTGTCATAATTCTCTTCTAATCTCCATCAAATGGATAGGCAAACCCTTATTTAACCATAGGCTTGCTATTATGTCCATTGGATTAGGACAATAGCTAAAGAATTAGTGGGGAGGATAATGATTATTTCCTACTCTTGATATTTCCTTCTACTTAGAGGGAGGGGGTTCCCATAGTGTAACATGTATTCTCTCTTACTCCTTCTCATTCACTTATCCTCACAAATGTGGAGATACTAATTGATTTTGGGGGTTGGAAAAAAAATGTTCATGTATAGTTCAGCTCCACCCACCTCTCTGTCTTTAATGAAATGATTCTCAAATTGTGAGTCCAAATCCCTGGGATGGTGCTTAAAGCAATTTCTGAATCCAGTTCCTAAAGATTTAATTCAGTAGATCTAGGGTTGGCCCATGAATTTGCAATTTTAGCAAATTCCCTAGTGATGCTGATGCTGTTCATTCAGGAACCACACTTTGAGAACCATTGTTTGTAGGACATCTCTGCACAGAGAGCATGCTTTCTGCTGTTTCTCT
Source organism: Myrmecophaga tridactyla (assembly GCA_004026745.1). Taxonomy (NCBI): domain Eukaryota; kingdom Metazoa; phylum Chordata; class Mammalia; order Pilosa; family Myrmecophagidae; genus Myrmecophaga; species Myrmecophaga tridactyla. The sequence goes on from PVIY010064635.1 coordinate 8,775, forward strand.
CGTTAACAGTTTTGCCTTTTCCCCTGTGTTGGAGGCCTACACTAAGACTCCTTCTAAAAAGTTGTGTAAGTCTCTTTAATTCTGGTTAAATATGAGAAAGTCTACTTGCCCACAAATATACATATTTGGTAAGATTTTTGTTTTTGATCTCTCTTACATCCTATTGTATAACATCCTGTTTTTTAATCTCTTTTGCATCCTAATCAAATTCTGATTAACTTGATCAGAATTTGAGTTAGGGAGAGGAGTGCTATTTACTGCATCTCCTCAAAACCTCAAAATCAACATATATGCTTTCATGTTGTCAATTACCATAAATGTCAGTCTACCTGCTTGTATTGTAAAGAATTTAGAAAGAAAGACTATATGTTCTATATCTTTATAAAGGCAACATGAAATCCAGTCCTGTCCTTTGTGTACTTGAACCCAATGTTGATTACTGCAGCCAAAAGGATATTTTGTCATTAGCTAGAACTTTAGAAGTTATTTCAAATATGTCAAACTCCTACTCTTTAGACTATCAGCAGTCCATTTTTAAAATGGTATTGCTGAAATCATTAGAACTGGCTTTGAGGAACGTTTCCCAGTGCTCAGTGAGTAAATCACCTTGATATATGCTATCCTAAGAAGTTAATTTTTCAAGTTTGATTAATCATCAACTTTATTCCTTCAAGGTTTTCTCTCCCATGCTGGGTATATTAGAGTCCAGTGAGTGCTCCTTGCACTAAGACAATTGGTGATAATTGTGCTTCCTGGTATTTGACAACCAATTGTTCTTTGACTACTGGAGGGAGATAACATGAGAAAGTGTCAAAGGAATTGTAAAAATAACATTTATTGTTTGTGCTGGTTGTAAAAAGTGATTTATTTATTATTGAAAATGTATAACAAATAAAGAATATAAGGAAGAATAAGAATTTAAGCACAAACCTTACACTCAGAGGTAATCATTCTTATAATCTATTTCTCTATCATCTTTCTTTCCTTACATATCCTGATACACACATGCACACCACGATCATCACCATTACCGCTGTTACTCAGCATTTCCACTAACAAAAATGGCTTAATTCTGCTTGTGCAGCTTTGTAGTCTTATTTTTTCCTACTTACAATCCATCTTCATCATTCCCCTTCTTTAAATAGTTTTCAAAAGGGTTATTTGGGGTGCATGGGTGCTTGAGTGGTAGAATGCTCATCTTCTATGCCAGAGACCTGGGTTCGATTCCCAGATCAGGCACTGCCACCCTCCCCCACCAAAAACAGGGATTATTTGTCATGGCAATACAGTATTTTATCAAATGGCTGTGGAATAGCCAAGCT
>PVIY010064636.1:0-10087 GCA_004026745.1 Myrmecophaga tridactyla
GTCACTAGAAATTATATATATATAATTATTTATATTTAAATGTATATAATTAAAATATTTTAATTATAAATATATATGGTAATTATGTAAGACTATTTTCTTATTATTAGAAACTCTGGAAATGATAATCTATTACTTACACAGAAATAATAATATGTTATTGGGTTTATAACATATCTATTAATAAAATGGATGATGAATATATTACTATCCAAGGTATACAATTGGAAGTTTCTTAGACTATACCTGAAAGTTGTATATCAAATGAAGCTGCACCCCAATGTGTTATATTTGTACAGTATAAACCCTAAAGCAGTAATCAACATTTGACAGCAAAGAAATATAGCTAATAAACCAATAAAATGGATATGCTTAATTAACAATAACAAAGCTGTAAAAGGGGAGATGGAACAGGAACAGATTAGGTAAAACCAGTAGCAGTATGATATAAAGAAATCTTAACTTATCAGTAAGTATAATTATTCAAACACCACAATTAAAGGTAGAGATTTTCTGCTAAGACCCAACTCTATGATGCTTTCAAAGTGCTACTTAAACATAAAGACACAAATATATTCAAAATACAACATAAATAAAAATGTAAATGCTAACAGTAGTATAAAGTACACTTCAGAACACAGATTATTTTCAGTGATAAAGAAGGTCATTCTATAGCAGTTCATGGGTCAAACAAGAGGACATAAAAATCCTAAGTGTGTCACAGCAAAAACAGAGCTTCAAAATGAATGAAGCAAACTGATAGAAGTGCAAGGGGAAACAGATGTGTAAACAATTATCGGAGGGATTTTTGATTCCTCCCCTCTTTCCATCAGTTCCCGAGGTCAGAAATCATATTCTGAGGGGCTCAATGTTTTGAATATTGAGTAAACATTAACACACTATATGGCCTAATTGGTAAATGTTGAATATGCATTTGAGAACTACGTGTAGTCTACAGTTTTATGGTGTAGTGTTCAACAATCACAATTCGGTCAAGGTGATAAATTGGGTTGTTCTAATCTGGTATGTTTCCTTGATTTTTATTGGGTTGTTTAATCCGTTTTTGTGAAATATATCTTAAAATGTTTAAATTTTTCCATTTCTCCATTTCATTCTCTTAATTTTTGCTTCCTATATTGTCATGCTAGTTTTTTTGGGGTGTGGGTGGAGGTGGGGTGTGCATGGTCAAGGAATTAAACCTGGGTTTCCTGCATGGAAGACGAGCATTCTACCACTGAATCACACGTGTACCCGTCGTGCTGTTTATATATATAAAATTATCATGCCATCTTATTTGATAAATACTAAAAAAGTAGCATTTGTATTAGTTTGCTAATACAGTTGGAAAGCAATATACCAGAAATGGAATGGTTTTTAAAAAAGGAATTTAATAAGTTACATATTTACAGTACTAAAACCATAAATACGTCCTAACTAAGTTATCCAGAGAAATATAACTTGGCTCAGGTAAGGGTGTAGTGGGAAGGCACATAACTGGCATCTGGCTGGGCCTCATTCCTGGGTGCATTGCTTCCAATTTCTGATGAGAGTGGTTTCCCCTCTTAACATCCGTGGGCATTCACTTAGCTGCTCTGGGACAAAACTCTGGGCTTCATCTCTTAGCTTAACATCTGCCAGGACAAGAGATTTCTCTGTGAGTTATTGCTTAACACATGGGCTATTTTTATATCAATCTCTAAATTTCTATGACAGCTCAGTGCTTTCTCCAAAATGTTTCCTTTTTTAAAGGACTCCAGTGAACTAATCATGACCTACCTTGACTGGGCAGAGTCACATCTCCAACTAATCAAAGGATCACACCCCCAATTGGGCGTGCCACATCTGCATAGAGATAATCTAACCATAGGTTCCACCCTACAATGTGGAATCAATATTTAAAGAAATGGCAGCCCACATAGGGTTGGATCATGTGGTAATATGACTTTTCTGGGGTACATAATAGTTTCAAACAGCACATTCCACCATCTGGGCCCCTAAAACCATGTTCCTTCCATATACAAAATGCATTAACTCCATTAAATTTCACAAACCTTTAAGCCATTTCAGTAACAATCCAAATATGAATCACAATGAGTACAAAATCTCATCAAAGTCAGTTAGAGGCATTGTGTGTTCTAAGGCAAAAATTTCTCCTCTGGCTCTGGACCTGTGAAACTCAGAACAAGTTATCTTATGCCAACATACAAAGGAGGGACAGTCATAGGACACACGTTTCCATTTACATAGGGAGAAGTTAGAAGGACACAGGGGTTACTGCATCAAACAGTTCCAAAATTCTGCCGGGCAAACTCCGCAGGATTTCAAAGTCTAAGTGTCCTTTACCCTCAGAGCTTTAGATATCAGCATCCCACCCTCTCCCACGGCCTACACACAACACTGCTCTCTCTCCAGATGCTGTGGTGAGAGACACACTGGTGCTCTTTGAGTGAAGAAGCAGTGAAATGTCTCTTTTCTTCCTTAAAAGCCTTCATCTTATTGGATTATCTTCTGGGTTCTATAAATAGGAATAATGACCATTGGTATCTTTCTTTTAAACTTATGATAGTAAATATTAATTACAGGAATAAATAGTTAATAATAAAATGAAGTAAAATAATATGAAAGGTGATGTCTTCTGTGTTGTATAAAATAGTATGCTTTTCAAAAATCCTGAACATATCCTAAAACTTGAATATTCTGAGGCAGAAAGAGATAGTTTTCTGCTCATAGGAAAACCTGTGCATTTTTTGGTAATGTGAGAAATTGACTGATGTTCAGGCACACCTAATTCCTTGTGAAGTCTCCTTTTTATAATATCACTATAATTTGTGAAGTTTTAATGTGTTTATTCAATCCTGTGAAGAAGAATCTCAGGCCCCTACCCCAAACCCTTAAAAAAACTTAAAGCACAGCCCATATTCTTCTGAACTTGAATGTATTCCTTGATAACTTGAAATGGTGAAATGTGAATGTTCAGAATTCTTATCCTTGGACTCTCAGCTTCTTACTGAAAATGGAAGAACATGCCTGTATGATTCACATTCTGCTCTCCCAGTTCCACTTTATAAAACAAAGACCCTCTGCTAAATGCAGGAGGCAGCCTGGGTGTGACCTTTTAGCAAGACTAAAAATCTTCTCTTTAACTCCTCTCTGTTGGCCATCAGGACAAGACCTCAAAAATGGCTCATTACGGAGATGCAAGGGTAGTTTGGTGGTAGAATTCTCGCCTGCCAGGCAGGAGATCCGGGTTCCATTCCTGGTCCATGCACTTCCCAAAAGACAAACAAGCAAAACAAACAAGAACCAAACAAAAAAACTCAACAGAAGATGCTGCAATAACAGGATACTCACATGGGAAAATAATGAAATGTGACCCCACCATACAGCATACATAAAAAAAAATTGCTCTTTAAATAACTTTTGTCTTTATTGTTGAGGTCCTATGCCAACATATTATTGATAGCACTGTGTGACTAACTTGGTTAAAATGGCTACTTTTATATTTATAATTAGCTGTAACCTGATGAAGTCAGTTTCATGCTGAAAGTTGAGATTCTATGCAGATATGCTTGGCTTTTTCTACAAACCACGCTATATTTTCAAACTGATGATTCAGAAGACAACAACCACATTAAGAAAATATTACAAGGTTTCACAGTTTGAACACAGAATAAAATAGTTCCATTATTTCACAAACACCAATTTCAGGTTTCTAGATTAAATTTCCATGTGTCATTGTAGCTAAGTTAGAAATTCTGTAAACTGAAACTGGGGGCAGCCAGCTGAGTTGAAACTGTCCCTACCTGTTTTGCTGGCATTGGCTCCATTAGTTGCTGTCATCCACTTATTTGGCACTTCCATCAATAGAGATCAATTTTGCTAAATCTGCTGGAATGGGTTTTCAATCCAATGAATATTAAAGAAGATGCTGGTTACCTTGTATGAGAACCTTCCTTACTTATATTTTCTATTCTAATTAAGTTTTCAGTCTCTCTCTTAAAAAAGAAAAAAAACGACAACATTGAGCAATGAAAGAGAGAGGTGGGGGAAAGGATAAGAAGAAATTAGTAACACCATATACACACACAAATGAATAGTCTTTTCTTATGCAAACAGGTATGTCTGGATTTCTGGTTTGGGTCCAATCCTTTTTCAGGTGTAGGCAAGGATAAGAGGGCATATTAAATTGATATGACTGAGATCATGGCAGGAAACATTCTGTTTTAAAGCAATGGCCTCTGTGTTCAGTTTTAGTTGAAAAAGTGTGGACCCAATAACATTAGAGAAAGCTCCTGGAAACTTAGCACTTGGTGTCAATAATAGCTGGTGGCCAGGGGAAATTTCAAGGACATAGTTGACTCCATAGAAATTGTGCATGCAGCAACTTTTGATATCAATAATTATTAATATATCTGAACCTGTGAGTTTTTTGTGTATCCTATTAAAAAATGAGAGGAGAAAGAGAGGCCCATGTGCTGGGCTCTGTTAGATGTTTGGAAAAAAGGATTTGTTTAATAGACAATAGCACTTGTGGAATTGTCCAAAATGTTGGCCTCAAAGAATCAAATGTCAATTATCACCCTGGTGCCAAAGTTCAGCCCAATGGTCTGTGACCTGTATGGTCACCACCTTTAATTTCATCCCCTGTACCTGAGTTCAGGGGATGCACCTGAGTACCTGAGTTCTTTATCTGTTAACTCATTAGCATAGTATTCACTCCCAGAAGCCACTTACGAGCATGACACATGGGAATAGCACCTGGCATTTGGAACAGTACCTGGCACATATTCTATATTAGGAAGTGTTACAATATATGCTCTTAAGTTTCCACAAAAATTACGTGAGGGGATTAGTCATATCCTCTTCAGAAAGCAGAAAGTTTTTACACTTGTTATATGTACTTCATAACATTCAGTCACTGAGAATTCACATTAAATCAACTAAGCTCAGATGACACACTCATTATGACTTTAAACCACTCTAATACAGTTAATTTTAGGCCAGCACATGATCTATTTTGAAAAATGCACAAAAATACCCACATTTATTTTTTAGCCCAGGATATGGTCTGTTTTGAAAAGTGCTCAATATTACATTTGAAAAGCATGTGTATTCTGTGCACTGGGAATGACAATCTATACATGTACTAAGTAGAAAAATTTAGTCAATTATGCTGTACAAGTGCTTTATACATTTACGATGTTTATTTCATGTTTTACATGCTCACTAGGTGCATACAGGTTTGAAATTATTATATATTTCCCTTAAATACACTATCACAACCTCCTGATCCCACGCTAACCCCCTCATTATTCTTCTTTCCTTCTTGCCTGTATTGTGTCCATCTGTGATGGTATTCCCACAGCCCAAAAAAACTTCTATTAACATTTCTTACACATCAGACTGATGGCATTGAATTTCCTCTCCTTCTACTTGCATATCTGTATGTTTCCCATGTTTTGGTACTTTTTAGAAGTAAAAAAAAGTCAACCTTTTTAGACTTCTGACATTGAGTGGTATGACTACTCAGACTTCATAAAAACAGACTCTTACAATAAATGTTTTTGTAAGTGGGATTTTTGCTCCTCAGAGATTCTATTAGGTTGTTCCATGTACTCTGTCAGTAGTTTTTCTTTCTCATTTCAGGGACTATTCCATCATATTTGCAGTCCACATTTTATTTATTCACTCACCTAATAATGGATATTTTGGTTGTTATCAGAATTTTGGTATTAGGAAAAATGAATGTTCTATTAGGTTACTGTCTACATTTTGGCAAACATAAACATATACTTTTTGAATATGTAGAATAGGAGTTTCTAGATCAAAAGTACATGCATTTTTTTCATAGTATTACTGACAAGTCATTTTTCAAAGTGAATAATCCCTTTTACACAACTTCCAGGAATATATTAGAGTTTGATTTCCTTCCCTTGGATGACAAAGTGCATGCTCAAATTCCCTAAAATCTAGAAAGTGTGTAATGGTATATTAAAGTGGAATTAACTTTCATTTTAAAAATATGTAATCATGCTTTGTATCTACTCATACACTTATCAATCACTTATTTTCTTCTCTGAAATGCCTCTTTATTTCCCTCATATATTTTATTATTGGAATTTTTGTAAGAAGTATTTCACATATTGGATATCAATCTGCTGTCAGATATATTATTATAATTACTTTCAATCCATTATTTTACTTGGTTTTTGTTTCTACTGATGATGAAGTTTAATGAACAGAAATTAATCATTTTAATTAGGTCCAATTTCAATTATTTTTATTTTATATTTTCTACCTTAACAAACATAATTATGAAATCCTTGCTGATGCCAAATCCTTGCTGATGCCAAATCCTTCTGTATATTTGACTAGAAGATTTGTTTCTTTTTTATTGCCTTCCTCAATATGTAAAAAATCATATTCCTATCATCTATCTTGTAGTGATGTTTAGAAATCTTGAGAATTATTGGTAAAGTTTAATTTTAAAAATATAAATATGATTTTCCCAGGAAATTTTATTTTAAAAGACTATTAATATCTCCAGCAAATTGTCTTGGTGTCTTATTGTAAATAAAAACACTGGGTTATATTTTAATTTGTATATTCTTGTAATGCTCTCTCATGGTCTGGTTATCAGTATCTCCCCATACTACTTGATCTTAGTTAGTATAGCTCTATAAAAGTCTTAAAATCTTGAAATTCTCCAACACTACTTTTACACAAAATTTTCATGGATGTTGTGGATCCTTGAATTCCATAAATACTTTAGAAATAATCAAAAAATAGAAAGTTCACAGAAATACACAGACCAACAAGTAAACTCTATTGGAAGTTTTATTCAGATTGCAATTAATTACACAGGTTGTTTGGTAAGAACTGAAATCGTAACAATATTGGGTGCTTTTCCCCATGAATTGGATATAAAGGTATCATGTTAGGTTTTCTGTCATTTTTCAGCAATATTCTCTAGCATTCTAAATAAATTATGCACAATTTTCATTAGATTTATTTCTATATATATGTTAGGGACATCACTGTTTTAAATGTATTTTTCTTATTTACTAATTATTTTTGTAGTATATATAAAGTATGTGTAAGATCAGGGTGTGATTTCAGCCACTGGGTGAAATGTCATGCTCCAAGGGACTTTCTCTACACAGAAGCAGCAAAAATTGGCCAAATCTACTTGCAAAGATATTAGTCAAATATTTATTGCAACCAAGTGAGTGCTTGCTTAGTTGAGAGAAAGGCAACCTAAAAATTGTTGGAGTCTCAGAAATTTAAGTATAAAATTGTCATGTGACTCTGCTAACCCAGTTTAAGTATAAACCCAAAAGAACTGAAAGCAGAGATTTGAACACACATTAGTATGCTGACATCCAAAGCAGCATTAATCACACTTGTTATAAGGTGGAAAGAAAACAAATGCCCATCAACAGTTGAATGGATCAACCAAACAGGATATATACCTCCATCAACAGTTGAATGGATCAACAAAGCATGATATGTACCTATAATGGAGTATTTTTTGTCCAAAAATAGAATAATGTTCTGATTCATGTTACCATATGGATGTAACTTGAGGACAGCATAGGGAATGAAATGTCAGAAAGTAAATTACAAATATTGCATTATCTCAATAATATGAAATAGACTATGAAAATCATAAATTCAGAAACTAGAATGCAGTTTACCAAGGCCCAGGTGTAAAAGGGGAATAAGAAATTAATTTTTCATATAGCACTTTTATTTGGAGTGATGGAAATGATATGCAGCAAAAGATGATGATGGAGAGACATCTTTGTGAATATACTTGAGTACTCAGCTGTCCAATTGTACATTTCAAAATGGATTGAAAGGGGACTTTTAGTTTACATATAAGTTACCATGCCAAAAAGTAAACAGTAGGCTAAAGTAAATAGCAATGTATAATATTTACATAATAAGAAATATGTAAGAACCTGCGTTTAAGTTTATTTTGCTGGTATTATTTCAAATTGCGTTAATGTTTATACATTATTAACTACAGAGTGCATTTGTACAATTACAAATATGATAATGAATAAATGCATAGTCATATATATAGGGATAAGACAACATTTAACCCTAAATGCCCTGAAATAAAAAGTGCATATTTCATAATAATTTGCAACGCGTTATTTTTCATCAATTAATGATCACATCAAAATGCTGTGGTGATAAAAATTTTTAAATTAAGAAGAATGGAATTGATTCTTTTAATTAGTGCAGTAGGGTTCCTAATTTAGATCAAGAATTGAATATTGCAGTATGAAATATTGCTAAAGCTTTGGATATATTTGTCCAACAAAGCTAATTTATTTTAACTTTTTTATTGTATAGTATAATATATACACAAAGCAAAGAAATAAAAAAGCAATAGTTTTCAAAGCACCCTTCAAAAAGTGGTTACAAGATAGATCCCAGAGTTTGCCATGGGCTACCATATTATCCTCTCATATTTTTCCTTCCAGCTGCTCCAGAATATAGGAAGCTAGAGGGCTTAAATAATTTTTATCATCACAATTGACTTTTTTTCTTTCTATTTTTGTGAACAAGAACATATACAAAAGAGCTATAAATTTCAAAGCACAGTGCCACAATTAGTTGTAGAACATATTTCAGACTTTGACATGGGTTACAATTTCACAACTTTGGGTTTTTACTTTTAGCTGCTCTAAAATACTGGACACTGAAAGAGATATCATTTTAATGATTCAGCATTCATATTCATTTCTTAATTCCTATCTTTTATGTATAATTCCACCACCACCTTTAATCTTTCCATACCTTTCTTTGGGGTTGTTTGGGCTATGGCAATTCTAAATTTTTGATATTAGAAGGATCTGTCACTAATATGCGGTAGGGAGATGGAACTATCTGATGTTCTGGAGAGGCTGGGCTAGGTTTCAGGACTTATCTGGACCAGGGACCCATCTGGAGGTTGTAGGTTTCTGGAAAGTTACTCTAGGGCTTGGAACGCTTGTGGAATCTTGTATATTGCCCTAGGTGTTCCTTAGGATTGCCCTAGGACCATTCCTTAGGGTGGAATGGTCCTGGTTGGGGGTTGGCAGGTTATGATAGGTAGCAAGGTCTACCTGAAGCTTGCATAAGTGCAACCTCCAGAGTAGCCTTTCGACTCTATTTGAACTCTCTCTGCCACTGATACTTTATTAATTACATTTCTTTCCCCCATTTGGTCAGTATGTAATGGTTGATCCCACAGTTCCAGGTCTGGATTCATCCCTGGGAGTCATCTCCCACGTCACCAGGGAGACTTTCACCCCTGGATGTCATGTCCCACATAGGGGAAGTGCAATGATTTACTTGCAGAGTTGGCCTTAGAGATACTGAGGCCACATCTGAGCAACAACAGAGGTCTTCCAGAAGTAACTCTAAGGCATGCATATAGGTAGTCTAAGCTTCTCTGTTACCTAAATAAGCTTCACAAGAGCAAGTCTCATGATCGAGGGCATGGCCTATTGATTTGGGTATCCCTCAAGTTTGACACAGTATCAGGGGATTCCCTGATGGTAAGTCTTAATGGTTCCATAGTCTTTCTCTCTTCCCTCAGGGGACTTTGCCAATACTTTTTGATTTTCTGCTTAACATACTCTAGGATGTTTCCAGGCATTACAATAATCTATACAGGAGTAAAGGACCTCCTTTTGTTCTGTGCTGTCTGTTTCAGGTGTTCAAATGAGCTATACAGACAGGTTGAGTTAAATTATGCACTACAGAAAATTGCAGTTCCAGATCAAATAAACCTTTTCTTCCTTTGGTCTCAAAGATTATGTGTGTTCCTAAAATATAGACATTGTCTTCCTTACCCCTGTGTTCTGAATTACTTTAACCCCAACCTGTTCGGCTTCATTCTTATCTCTAAATATCAGGTTATATAAATAAAACAACCTCTCAAAATCCAGAAATAAAAGTCACCACTCCAGACTTAATGTGTCTGCACTAAAAGCTTACAATGTAGGTCAAAGCTAATTTATTTTTCACTCTATATAGATTATTGCATGTGTATCAAGCATTTCTTTGTAGATTCTGGGCCCTCAAATAT